>JAVRXN010000011.1:11509579-11701486 GCA_033556935.1 Timema podura
AGAAGGCAACGTCGTTAAAATCGTCGGTTTGAGTTGCTAATGAGCCAGTAGTGTCTAGAAACATACTTACGACGAACACGTGTGCGCACGTGATTACTGATAATGAGAACATATGAAACACATTCAAAGTGTGGCTGATTAGTTTCATCCCAATGTCTGGTATTGACAAGTTCGATCAATCAAAAGATCAAGAGTTCAAAGTTGATAGCCTACATAAGTTAATGAATCATCAGCATCTTATTCTATATTCTCTGAAAGTCAAGGCAGTAATCTTGACATGGTCTAGTAGCGTAATACAGGGGAGGATTTACGACTCTGCCGCCCATTGGCACTAGATAATTTGCCACCCACCTTTTCCTACCTTAATTTACCCCCTTCTAGATACCCATCTACCCCTACTAGCCCTCATGAACAGACACATATATATCATATACACAAGTACAATCTGTGGATTAACAGATAAAAATTGCTAATATTATTTTATTATTTATTATAGTGAGGTTTTAAAACGTAGTAAGAATCTAATCAAAGACTTGGCAATTAAAATAAATACTATTACACTATCACAACACACAAATTCAAATATCATGTAATTTAATAATATAAGGTTTGCATTTGTAGACTTTGTAACATGCTACTACAAATTAAATATTAGCATGTACACAATAATAAAATAGTATCTAGTATATTTCGCCTTGATCTCTGCTGAGCGAACTGGTCGATGATGCCATACAAAGTAACTTTCTCCAAAAGGAGACCTTCAATTGAGACGATTGCCAGTGAATTAAGGCGATCCTCTGTCATGTTGGTACTCAGATAATTTTTTACTCTTCTCAGCCACGAGAAGATGCAGTTAGAAGCTGGAGTAGGCTACGTGTGAACATTCGGAGAGCAATGTCAACATTTGAGTAGATCACCCACGGTTTCTCTTTTCGTATAAACTGACACAACATAAGAGGACTTAATTTCTTCTCGATATCAGTTTGAAGAGGAGCATTTAAGTGCACCTACTCTACAACTATTGTATCCTCAGTGTATGCACATCGCACAACCACACGTCTTGTAACACAGCAGTAACATTATTGCTTCTAGGTTCTAATGAAGTGAGTTTACTTGTATCAAGCACGCAGTCTGCACTCCTGCCAACCCACCCTGTTGCTGTTGATGGTGATAATGACTACCGACCTTGAGACAGTGGGGGAGGGGAAGGCGGGTAGCAGGTCATCACTTCTACTCCCTCCACCATAACTGTCATCTTCGCCATTAACATGAATGCACGAAGAAAACAGCAAATCACAGCAATCACACACACTGAAGCTATACAATTATTTTACCTGGCAGAAAGAACGTAAATATTTCCCCTCATTCATAATATGCAGCACGTGCCTACTAGGCCTGTACGTAAATCCACCCCTGACGTCATTTAACACCAAATGTATTTCATAATGGAACATTTGGAGTCCACACTGCTTAATGACGTCACTTTCTTAAAGTGTTCCAAGATATTTAACGAAGCGGGCTGCTTCTTAACTTGACGCACCTAAGCAGTCTTAGCGCTATCCCACTTACAAGGGGAGGCCACGACGTTCGGATCAAGGATTATCTTTAAACCTTGTACACTTTTAGTAGTCCATTAGGACAACATAATGTGCTAGTAGTAAGGCGTACTACTTAGGCGTTTTCGAGAAAATCGCAAGAGAAGTTTTACGCGTCGAATGTGTACTGATGCGTTGCGACAATGAGCACGATATGGTGGCGGTCGAACGGTTAGCGTTCCAGCTCCGTAATCACTAGATAGCTGAATCGAGTCCCGCTCATCTTTTTTTTTCAACACTGGTCATATTCTTTCCTATATATTACAATTCAAAGGTAATATAATGAAAAAATACGTGTATTTGCATGAACTTTTATTGAATTTCCAATGTTATTTGGCTGTTTACTAATTTTTATTACTACAACAAATATTATGTGTTATAACTATCGACAAGTAAACGACCAAACGCATAAAGTTTTCCTGAAAATGTATGCCTGTCGTGATTTGCGAAATCCCTCATACCTGAAATAGGGTAAGGTACCCGGAACTGCTTTGCACCTGGACGCTTTGACCTGCGACACAGGTTTGAAAGGATAAGGGGAGGGCCAGGCTTGGAAAGCCCAAGTCAAACATCGATAAATAAAGGTGTGAATAGCTTTATTTAATAATACAATGAGTTACAATATGTCAGAATATTGTAATATATAGGAAAGAATATGACCAGTGTTGAAAAAAAAAAGATGAGCGGGACTCGATCCAGCTAACTAGAGATTACGGAGCTGGAACGCTAACCACTCGACCGTCACCATATCGTGTTCATTGTCGCAACGCATCAGTACATATTTGACGCGTAAAACTTCTCTTGCGATTTTCTCGAAAACGCCTAAGTAGTACGCCTTACTACTAGCACATTATGTTGTCCTAATGGACTACTAAAAGTGTACAAGGTTTAAAGATAATCCTTGATCCGAACGTCGTGGCCTCCCCTTGTTAGACAACAATGTACGAGATAGAAAGAAAGGGAAGAAAATGAACAGTTCCTTCTGCTTGAGCTCGAGTGGGTAAGGCCCTGTGTTCGAATACTACCGAGCCCATTTAACATAGCCAGTGAAGCTAATGTAAAAATAACCCCCTCCCGTGGCCGCATGGTCTAAGGCACTACTCTCACAGTAAACTAGACTGCCGATGACAGGGTTATTGAGGTTCGAATCTCGGTTGGGTGTACCGAGGATAGTTTATTCCCAAATGGTTTACCGCTTTCTCTCCACGCAAATGTGGATACACATACTCTAAAATTCAAGCTTTCTCATCCTTAAGCCCATAAGCGTAATTAGTACATAAGCGAATGGGTAGTAAGACGTGGCGCTAAAAAAAGATATTATAAAATAACCCGAATCGGTGGTCATACAGTCCAATGCGTCACTCTCTACGTAGAATGGATTGGCGGGAAGGCTAGGGTTCGAATATCGATCATATGTATTGAGTGTAAGGATGGTTTGTTTCATAAATGATATCCCACTCTTCCTCCAAACAAATTAGGATACATTTATTGTAAACTGTAGGCCTACCTTCCTCATCCTTACCTCTTAGTGTAAATGTGGGGATATATCTGATGTCTAGTAACACTAGCCACTACTTAGTGATCTTGAACATTAGTTGTATAATGTTGTATTATTAGTGATCTTGAACACTAGTTGTATAGTGTTGTATTATTAGTGTATCCACAAATACGTAAACATACATTTCCATCACTTTCACTTACAGTATATATATATATAAAAAATATATAATCACCGCGTCTTACTATCTGTTCAGGTTATACGCATATGTACCAATTACGCTAAAGAGTTGGGGATGAGGAAGGTTGAATTTAGAGGAAGTGTACCCGCATCTACGTAGGGAGGAGGAGAGTGGAAAACAATTCAGGAAAAACCACCCACAGTACACCCGACCAGGACTAAAACCCTTATCTCCCTGTCATCGTTAGTCTAGTCTAACACTAGAGTGACGCCTTACACCATGCGGCCACCGAAGAATTTTACAGTATATTTAAATTGTATTTAACAAACCAATACGAATAAAAGTAGTTATTTTTAGAAGTCTATAGGCCTACATTTATTTATTCTAAAAGTTCATTTTGATATACTGTAATTTTAAAAAAGAATTGTTTTTAAAGACGTTCCATGAGCATCAGCTTAAAATTCTCTATTACCCGACATTTCCACTACTACCAACACAAATTGGTTGATTCCGGTGACACTAGCTCTGCACCAAAACTTATTATTTTTAATTTTGTAATTTAATTTTGCACCGCGTCTTACTACCCGTTTGGTTTATACGCTTAAGTACTAATTACGCTAATGGGTTAGGGATGGGTAGGTTTAATTTAGAGGAGGTGAACCCGCATTTTCATGGAGGGAGAGTGGAAAACCATTTAGGGAAAACTACCCGACGGAGATTTGAACCTCAATCTCCCCGTCCTCGGCAGTCTAGCTCAACACGAAAATTAGCGCGTTAGCCAACTACGCCACCGAGGCTGGTAACTTATAGTTACCAATTTCACTGACCTTCGCTAAGCAATTAGTTAAAATGTTATGCTCATATTTAAGAATATAAATTCAGAAATGTATAATTATCCAGCCTGACTTCCCATGACTGTCAACTAATATTCGACTAGCCATACTTTTTTTTATAGACATCAAAATCAAAGTTATCAACGTGATCTCGTAAAAAACCAGTTAGTTGTACATTTTTTATGGTTATCTGGTTGTCATTTATTTGTTTTAAAATGTTGACTAAAACAAAGTTTGTGTTTGTATCTAAAGATAAATAAGGTATTTAAAAGTGATCCCTGGACGCTGATCCCTGTTTTAATTAACACGTGGATGTTGTGTGTTTTATCAAGAGTTGGCTTAGTAACAACGTGACCGACTATGATCCAGGACCAAGATACTAGCCGGCTACAATACAACTTTCATCGAGGGCCTTATCTGACGGCTAGAAACACAACTAGATCTGCATTGTTCCACTATGGTATAGCTTATCAGATAGGGCCATAGTGTAATCTGTTAAGGTAAGACTGGATATAATTTCTGAGGGACCTGCATAGCTACTATTGGGAAACAACCTTGACATTATCTCGTTTTGTGTGGTCAAATATGATAAGTTTCCAACGCTGGTTAGTCGAGGCTACCAGTGGCTCCTTTACCACCTTCAATATAACTGTGAGCGAGGAGATTTGGCAACAGTTAGGCCCGCCGCACAATTGGACGCAGGGCAGGCGCAGCAAAGGCAGAGGGTAGGCACAGCACAGGAAGAGGTTTCTGCAAGGCACCGCACATTGAACACAGTCTGCAGAGGCAGCCATAGCACAGGAATAGGTTTCTACAAGGCACCGCACATTGACACAGTCCTGTAGAGGGCGACTAGCACAGGAAGAGGTTTCTGCAAGGCACCGCACATTGAACACAGTCCTGACAGAGGGTAGGCGCACACAGGAAGAGGTTTCTGCAAGCACCGCACATTGAACACAGTCCTGGCAGGGGTAGGCAGCACAGGAAGAGGTTTCTGCAAGGCACCGCACATTGAACACAGTCCTGGACAGAGGGCAGCATAGCACAGGAAGAGGTATCTGCAAGGCACACACATTATTGACAGAACACAGTCCCCTGGCCAGAGGGTAGGCATAGCACAGGAAGAGGTATCTGCAAGGCACCACAATTGAACACAGTCCTGGCAGAGGGCAGGCATAGCACAGGAAGAGGTATTCTGCGAGGCACCCACATTGAACACAGTCCTGACAGAGGGCAGGCATAGCACAGGAAGAGGTTATCTGCGAAGGCACCACAATTGAACACAGTCCTGACAGAGGGAGGCATAGCACAGGAAGAGGTTTCTGCAAGGCACCACAATTGAACACAGTCCTGACAGAGGGTAGGCATAGCACAGGAAGAGGTTTCTGCAAGCACCGCATATTGAACACAGTCCTGCAGAGGGCAGGCATAGCACAGGAATAGGTTTTTGTAAGTCACCGCAGACTTGAAGCGGGTAAGGGAGCTTTCACCCAGTGGTACAAGACGTGATATGGCGTGTGAATTAAGGAACTTCTGATAGGTTTGGATTCCGAGTCAGACTCTTAATTAAATAATTTAATTTTACTCTACTCTCTTAGTAAAAAGGGAAAAATATTAAAATTGTAATTTACTTTATGCGCAGTGTCTAGTAACATCTAATTCTTCTAATGGGTTTACAAACTACTATAGATTAATTTCACTAACTACAAAGATCTAGAATATTACACTTAACATTCGATTTAATTCAGTTCAGTAGCAATCTTTTCCCATAGCTCATCTTTCAGCTCGTCCTCATGTAGTCTGGCGAATGGTGGTCTTGAACTAATGAATAAGATGTTTCCATTACAATACACAAAAACTACGTGACAGAGGCGCAGAGGACACAGGAAAACTGTACGTCTATTACAACCAGAGAGAGGCGGGAAAGAGTTATCCCTACACTGCACCTGCCCTGCGTCCAATGTGCGGCGGGCTTTAACTGAGAGAGAGCGAAGATAAAGCTTTTTTTCCAAAGACCTGCAGTTGATGCAATGATTCGGGTGTATAAGCATACGAAGGGCTGCTGATGGGGGTGGTAGTTGGATGACGAAGGGGGCGTGATAAACACCCCTTCCCTTTAAGAACCTTTTTGAATTATTTTTGTATACAATAAATTAAAAACAAGAAAGAATCAATGGTTTTATTTTACAACATTATTCTTTGAAAAAACATATAGTATACAATTACAATGTCGACAGCCGGCTGAAAAGAACAATTTTTTTTAAACTCGTCAATAATGTCGTCATCCAAGTCCGTACTTTGTTCGAATAGTGGACAATGAGTTGTAGCAGAATCTCAAAAGCCTACATTAACCACTTCCCTTGGAATATCCATCGACACGGTTCCTAAAATAAATTAGTACTTCGTTCTTTGTCACTATAACTTTCCTCTCTCTCTCTTTTTCTTTTTTGGGGGGGGGGGGGAGGGGGCTAGTGGGAGTGTCATGGCACGCTTGCCTATGATTGCTACTTTTCAAGGTAGACGGAGTGTACATACATATGCATGCGGGGGGTATAAATTTGTCAATTTTCGTTGTATCACCAATAATTTGATTTTAAACAAATGGTCCGACATAGTTCTACATACTTTCTCAGAGAGTCTAACTTATTATTGTTTGGAACAAAACTTTCAGTGAATTTTGCTTAGAAAAAAACAATTACACAGTGTTATTTTCACGTAAAACACTTCTCAGATACTCATTTATAACCAAATCATTAAGGCCATTTTCTAAAAAATTTAAAAAAATCAGTAAACTACCTTAATTTTAAAGCTATAATTAAAATCAATATTTTGCCTCAAGTCATAAACAATGAACATATAACATCTAAACATAATTTAGCTTAAAAAAACTAAATCCGACCAACCATTTCGGCTGTAAGACAGAGGGATAGACATTAGGTTAAGGCCACATTTTTGAGGGCGAGAGGCGAAATCAAGACACATTATAATCTCAAGGTTAAACAAATTAATTAATGGTTACAATACTTTCTCTAAATGTGAAAATACGAAACGTTTGGGTGATTATTGTTTCAAGCTTAGATCAATTTGAACTTCAGTTTCAATATTTTTCCAAGTTTTATTTATTTTTAAAAATAACTAAGAGCTTATCGTATTCTATTAAATATCTGTCAAAATACTTGAAATAAACACGACAGATAAATACAATGTAACAGACTTCACTAACATTTTCAAGTGTTTATTTATTAAGATGATGTGTTATATTTCAAGGTTATCTTATCTTTTTATTAATACCTGTTTAGTTTATACGCCTATGTACTAATTAAGCTAATGTGTTAGAGATTAAGAAGGTTAGATTGTGAGGAGGTGTAGCCGCATTTGCGTGGAGCGTGGGAAACCATTTAGGATAAAAAAAACTCGGTACACTGGGATTCAACCGAGAGTGGTTGTTCAACGTATAAAACAGTAAATCTCCAACCTTTCGATCTAGACTGGGCTCTTGTATCTCACTTTCAGTGCTACACGTTGTAATACCGGTTAGGGCGATCTGATATTTGCTTTAATAAGACACCTCAGACAACCTAGCGCCTTCTCTTAACAAATTTAGAATCCCGGGTTTGATTCCTGGCACAGACGAAAAATGTATCATTGGCGGAATAAACTGTGGATTCCTCCATCATAGTGAAGAATTAACGGCCGGAAGACTGGTGTTGTGTCTGTTCTATAAATAGTTTAGTTTGTAAGTCATTATCAGTTCAGAAAGTGCACGAGACCCCCAGAAAAATACCAAAGTCCCAGAGTATAAGGCGTCAGTCTCACAATAAAATGAAATGCTAGTGTGGTCAAGGTTCGAATATCGACTGGGACACGCTGAGGGTGCTTTTAAACAGTTGAATTTCCCCTTCTCTTTCTAAGCAAATACAGGCGCAATTTATATAGCTACCGTCTTCATAAATGACTTTTAAAACCAAGTAGAGTAAAACCCCGTTAGACCAAACCCCGACAGTCCGAAATTTCGGATAATACGAACAATCCTTCCGGAAAACGGTGAAAATAATTAAGTAAAATGAAATATATTTTATCGGTTAACAAGCTCAAAGTTAAAAGAGAATTGTAAGAATCAGTGATATCTGATAATAAATAATTAATATTTACATGTTGTAGCCAAAATTTGGTTTAACTCATTCAAATGTAATTTAAAATTCGAGAAGATACTGTCTCCCTATATTCTCCCGCTTAATCAGAATTTTCGCTTCGGAACCAATTAGTTCGGATTAACCAGGCTCTATTATGGGGTTACATGTAATCATTAAAATAAAAGATCACAGGATGAGGAAGGTGAAATTTAAGTACGTTGTACATAACCTATCTACATGTATTATAATTTGCCTTGAGAGGGAATTAATGTTAAGACCACGTTGCATGGGAAAGAGACTAAACTTTAAAGCTAATTCGAATAACAACGGTTCTTGGCTACATAAAACGAGATTAATATGAAGGAATTGAGATGTTATAATCTTGGCACTTAGAACAGTGAGCTTAGAACTATATTTTACTCCACCTATTTCTTTGGCACATTTGACCAACCCTTATATAAGAAGGAATGCATTAAAGAATTGGACGGGAGATGGAAGATGGAATATATAGATTATTGCACTCTCCTATGTTTATCTGTACCATTGGATTAAAAACAAATTTCGACAATATCTTAAAACGTAGACTACTACAAAATATTTCTTACTTTTTTTTTAATGTAAGGGAAAGGCGTCTAAGAGTACGAATCGTCTAAAGTCTAGTATGCACTAAGAAACATTTCCCAGGAAAGTGTTTTGCCAACATGTTGCCCTTGTTATAGAAACTGTTGGGCAACATTTGTTCATGTTACCTTTGTGTTTCCCAGCAGGGAAAACATGTTTCCCGTGATCCATTTCAAATGGGCTACAAGAAACAATGTTGGCCAACATTTTCCGACAAGCAAGCAACGGGGCTAGTGGTGAGATTGCTGATCTAAATCGTGTTTCTCTTTTCATTATCATGGGAGCAACCATTTGTAAAATAACTTCAAAATCTGTAGGAGACATGTGAGTGAAGTTCCTAAAACCACTGCCGTCTTCGATCTTCAGTTCTGCCAGAAACTTATTTGGATAGTAAGAACCATTTTGAAGCACTTTTCAGACCCACCCCGTTTATTCTTTTCTGTCTTCTTGAACATTTATCATACAAGCATAACATAGCGCGTCCTCAAGGACACTTTCACTCAACGAGCTCTCTAGGGAAACAAGTTGCTTTGTAGCTGGAGCGAAACAAGTTTCTTTATGTTTCCAACAATCTGTTTCCTATGTTGCAACAGTGGGCAACATAGCAACAGTTGGCAACGATGTTTCCACGTGCGTACTAGCTTAGAGTTACATTAAATTTCAGCAATTGGCAAACATGGAAATAATTTGGTTAACACGCATTGGCTGTGACTGTCGACATGTTTGTTTGAGCTTCATAACATCGTTCAACTAAATTCCGTACGGTGGTGGGCGGTAAGAATCAATTTTCATTCAATAAACTGTAATTTTTTACACAGTAACAATAATCTCTCCTGAATATATAAAAATGTAGACCCAAATGTTCTGTATTCTGTAATAGTGTGATGTGTGAAACAGAATGATGTGAGGCAAATATTTTTGCCATTGCAATAATTTTCTACTAAGAGTACGCAGCTAGGTGACTGTCGAAGGTCTGTGCATACTCTTGCCCCCCACGGCAAAATGAAAAACCGTATATGATAATGTACACACTCTGTGCTTTCTTTTCATCTAGTAACAAATTACCAGGGATAATAAAATTACGCTGCTTTCACTACCACCACACTCAAGTAACATGATTCAGCCTCTTGACAAATGTTTCTTTGGGCCTTTCATATTAGCCTACGCACAAGAGGTTGACAAATGGTTAGTTACACATTCAGGTCAAGCAGCAGCACAAATGCAAGTTGGAGCTTTATTTCGTGCAGTTTACTCAAGAAGTTCCACAAAAGAAAAAGCTGAACGTGCTTTCTCTTCAACAGATATTTTTCCGTATAGCCCGGACGTTTTTTCAGATGAAGACCTCACTCCAGCAGAGATGGCCTACCGAATTGAATCAAATGAAACTGGTAATTTTTGAGAATTCTGTAGAGCCAGCTTCTAGCCCTGTGCAACCATCTACAAACATTGAGGAAGTGGCTGAAGACATCTTGGCAGATGTTGTAAAACACTGTGGTATCTGCCGAACATATCCATTCTCAAGAAAATGACAGTAACTCTGCTCCCAGCCAATGTCCATTGCAGAGTATAGAGTTAATTCATCCACTTCCTCAAAGACAAAAGGAAAAGAAGATAAGCAGGGCACATCAAAAGTCAGAAGTTTTTCAGCAACACCATTTAAAAATTGTCTGCTACAAAAATAAATGTAGAAATTGGAGAAAGGAGAGAGACAGAAATAAGAGTAAAATGGAAAATGCTGTAAAGAAACTTAATTTTTCAAAGCCATCTACATCAAAGAAAGCATTATTACCAAAATCTGTCAAAACAAATGAAGACACTTTTTGTGGAGGGTGTTTAGAATCGTTTGAAGAAGACTGAGTGCAGTGCGGCAGCTGTTCTGAATGGTGGCACGAAGCATGTTCGGGATATGATGAGAATGTACCGTTCGTGTGCGATAACTGCTAGTGTGTACTCTTAGATGCCAGCGCGTACTCTTATAATACATGTTATCTCAATATAAACATTATTTCATCTGTTGATATGAGATTATGTTGAGGTTTTGTGCTGTAATACAAAGCAGGACAGAGCAATAGCTACAATCATGTATGTTATATTGATTAAATTTAAAAAATATAGTGTTTATGGCTTAAAATGTATTAGGTACGTACTCTTGGATGCCTTTTCCTTAATCTATTGTGGATGAGAACTAAAGTTTTAAAAAACCTGGCTATTTTTAAACTATCTTTGAAGAAGTTATCTTGGAAAAACATATTATTTTGGTACTTTGATAAAATACTTGAAATATACACTTTAAACAAAACTTAAGGTACATTAACATTTTTATGTTGAAAATAATAAGTTATTAATAAACAATTTTTGATATTCCCCCTCCCCCTCAGAAAAACAAACATACAATAATTTTCCCAAGTAAAACTTATTTTAAACAAATCCTTGAAGCCATATTCGAACAACTTCAAAAATTAATCAGTAGTAAGCTACACTTAAATGATATTTTCTCCAAAAAATCAAATACATAGTACTATTTATCATTTAAACATCCCCAGATACCCATTTTGAACAAAGATTGTCTAGCCCTTTTGGTAAAATGTATGGTTTAAAAAAAAAGTCAAGTCATCAGTAAACAATTTTTTAATCTTAGATCTAGTATAAAAATCACAATTTGTCCTTGAGATACGACCGTATTATATCTATTGAACGAAAGCCAGGTAAATACAAACACGGGAACAGAGAGAGGTTTTTAGACCCATCATAACCTTGAGGGCTAATATTTCCACGATCACAATAGCCACTTTTACAAATGACTCTGTCAAACATGTTGATATTTTGTGCAGCCAATCATACCACGAGGTCTGTCATCAGAGGTTTATCTCCTGTTTGATACTCAACAATAGAGTCATTACAGAGTGTACTTATCAAGTAGACTACCAACACAATGTCCGCAACTAGATCTACCCAACATGTTGATATTTGAACAAAGAACTCACAGAAGTATCCAAAATTGTTAAACTGGCTTTGCTAACTTGCGATTCCAGTTTTTTTTTTATCACCTGTTCAGGTTATACGCATATGTAGACCCTACTTATTAAGCTAGTAAGTTAGGCACAAGTAAAGTTGAATTTAGATTAAGTGTAGCCGCATTTGAGTGGAAGGAGACTGGAAAGCCATTTTGGAAAAACCACCCATCAGTACACCCAACCGGGATTCGAACTCAGATCTCCCTGTCATCAGGAGACTAATCTAACATGAGAGTGACGCCGTAGACCACGTGGCCACCGAAGCGGTGTTGAACGGGAGTTAAGTTAAAGTCCTTTATTTTGCAGTGTACATGCGTCAAGTCATTATGATCTGAATCTCTCAATTTAGACGGATATTATCATTAACTAGAAAATAATAATACCCACTTCGGTGACCGCATGGTCTAAAGCGTCACAATCGCAATATATCAGACTGCTGATGAAGGGGAGATCAGATTTTGAATTCCGGTCGGTGTAATGAGGGGGTTTGGTTTTTAAATGGTTTTCCATTCTGCACGCACGCAAATTCGAGTACACTTCCGATAAAATCAACCTTGCGCATCCTTAACCAATTAGCCTAGTACATAGGTGTACAACCCAAACGGGTATAAGATGCGATACTAAAGAAAAAAAAACCTAAAATTGTAATAAAATGTCATCAATATTATTTTATTTATCTGAGGTATTTAACGTGCACTTTCTGAAACTACTGATTATATAAACACACGAGAATTTCTACGGGCGAGATGAAAAGGGTGTTTCCCATCATACCGGGAAAGGTATTTTCCCATCATTTCCAGGGTTATTTTACCTGCCATAATCTAAATGGGACCGACGGCTTTACTTCCCCTCCGAAGGAAGTTGTGTCACGGATATTTATCGACCAAGATTAATCCATCGACATTATACTTTACCCCAAGATCCCTTAGGTAGACGTTAGCATTGTTAACCATAAAAAAAATTCTTGTTGTTTAATATAAAGTTCTGAAAATGCCCATTCGTATGAAAATATTTCTATACAATGACTGTATCAGTGAGATACAAATAAGTCATAGTTATAAAAGTTATAGACCATTCGGTTCCACCATCTTTGTTTAATCTGCTTGTACGACGTTAATTATTTTGTAAATGGGTGAGAAGAGAACCATTTTGGTTGTGATTCTTCAGTACAAAACAAACTGGACCGAACACATCCTTAGCAGGAACCGTCTTTGCACGACGTCATAGAAGGAAAGGTTGAGGGGCTTAGGAAGGAGGATTCAAATATTGGATGAATTGAAGGCAAGAAGTTAATTCTGGAAGCTGAAGGAGGAGGTATAATACAGGGCCCATTGGCGGTCTAAGTTCACTGACAAAAGGAATGGACTTGTCGTGAGACAGAACACCTAATAATAATATGATGATACTGTCCAATTTGATCCTTACGGTGCCTGCTCTGTTGTTGAGAGAACATCGACCCCTCCCCGCCCTTCCTATATGACATGGTGTCGGCTCGTTGCTTGTCTGTTGTCACAAAGACTCACTCTCCGTTAGGGCTGTGCGCACATGTACCAACTACGATAGTGTGTTAGGGATGAGGCAGGTTGAATTTGTAGGAAGTGTACCCGCATTTGTATGGAGGAAGAGTGAAAAGTCGTTTAGGAAAAAAAAACCTCAGTGCACGCGACCGGGATTCGAGCCCCCATCTCCCTGTAATCTGCAGTCCAGTCTATTGTGAAAGTGATGATTCCATAGACTGTTCAACCACCGGGGCGGGTAGTCGGGCAATTTTTTTTATCGAACTAGGTGTTCGGTCAATTATTGTTCCGTGTATGTTATTAATATTACTACCCTTATGAACAATAATACAACCAACTTCGGTGGGCACGCAGACCATATGTGAAGATCATAGTCTGGTTTGTCGGTGACGTAGAGGTTGGGTTTCGAATACCAGTCAAGTGTACTTAAAGGGTTTCTTTTCTAAATGGCGTCCCAAGTCCTCCACGAAAATACGGGTACATTTCTTCTAACACAGGCCTGTCAAATTCTGTTGATCATAAGGGCCAAATAAAAAATACTGAGCGTCCGCAGCCAAATAAATATTTCTAATGTCAACATTTTAAGTAAAATAAAGTTTTAAAATCCTTATAGGATTGTTTGTTAGCACCGCGTCTTACTACAAGTTTTTAGACGCCTATGTACTAATTACGCTAATGGTTTTAAGGATTAGAACTGTTATATTTAGAGAAAGTATACCAGAATTTGCGAGGAGGGAGAGTGGAAAACAATCGAGGGAAAAGCACCCTCAGTACACCCGACCAGGATCGAACATCGATTTCCCAGTCTTTGGCAGTCTAGTCTATTACGAGGGTAGCACCTCAGAGCATGTGGCCACTGAATCGGGATCCTTATAGCTATAAAATAAAATAAAGGTTATATAACATTTAAGACTTTAATCACCTCTCATTCTTTTCCCCTCAAAATATGAAAACTTTTATTTGCAGAAAGGTTGTGAGTGTTAGCCTTTCAACCCTTGCGTTGAAGTCACTTTTTATTGATGATAAATGCGTGTTTGTGAGCCGTCATAGCTTGAATGTTTATTCCCTTTAAGGTTAGGTGCTAGTGAGCGCGAATTTAGTGCGCTAATTTTGCAGTTTTTATAGCATAAACATTTTTTGAACAAAATAAATCAAATTTTTCTTCTATATAAACATAGAGTTTAGTTTTCTGCACGTGCTAATCTCAACAGTTCTTGAATATCTGTCATGAGCATGGTGGCATTTGGTGACAAACTTTTTAAATTAAGAGAAAAAGTTGTCATTAAATTCCAGGACACATCTGACAGATATTCAAGGACTGTTGATATTGGCACGGGCAGAAAACTAAACTATATGTTTCTATAGAAGAAATATTTGATTTATTTTGGCCAAAAATGTTTATGCTGTAAAAACTTCAAAAATACTTCCCTAAACTCACGCTGACTAGCACCCCATCTTAAGTCGACCTGTGCTCTTGGGGTAAAGTGCTGCCTTAGGACCCGATTTCCATAGGTTTAAACCCAGCCGAGGTCGAAAGCTTTTTCTTGAGCGATAAACATTCATAGACTTAACTTCCTATGGAGGGGAAGTGAAGCCGTCGGTCCCATGTCAATTGTGGTATGTAACAGAACCATAGAAGATAACGTGAAAGTACCTTTCCTGGCAAAATTGGTAGGTGCTTTCAATCTCACTCATAGAACTGCTTGTGTGTTGATATAATCAGTCAGTTCAGAAAGTGCATGTTAAATGCCGCAAATAAATTAAATGAAATGAAATATTCCTTTTAGCAAGAGAAAGCCAATATTCACACAGATGTGTGTTGAAAACCATTAGAAATATTTGGTGGTCAATTTTAACAATTTTTATGAATCGTAATTAAAGAAGAAAATTCTGTGCATCAATCTCACCTGCTAGATTTCACCAAATAATTACCAATTTCCAAATGTCATGGTCTTAAATTATGTGTTTCTAACACGATTATAAAAATAGAACCTGATCTTCTTGTAGGTTGGTTCATAAAATGTTCACGGGCTTCAAGTTTTACCTGCCTGATCTAAACTCTCAAGCTGCTTACTCAATCCATAGCATTAGGAACTAGAAAGTTTACTGCCGCACTTAGAAAAGTACGACATCTATCCATATCTTGAACTAGCTCTATTCAGTCCACCTCATTACACCCTATCCCTATCTTGAGCGAGTTCTATCCAGTCCACCTCATTACACCCTATTCCTATCTTGAGATAGTTCTTTCCAGTCCACCTCATTACACCCTAACCCTATCTTGAGCTAGTTCTATCCAGTCCACCTCATTACACCCTATCTCTTTCAAGTATATTCTAATGTTATCCTTCAAGAAAGGTATAGGTCTTCCAAATGGTATCTTCTTATTGGGTTTACCAGTCAGTACCCTGAACAAGGTTCTAATATCTACCATTCGCATTGCCCACCGTAATCTACGGGAGTTGATCAACTTAACAATGCAATGTGATGAGTACAGGGTATATAGCTCATCATTATGTAACCTCCTCCACTCCTCAGTAGCCTTATACCTTTTGGAACCAAATATATTCCTTCCTAAGCACCTTGTTTTCGAGCACCCTACATTTTTTTTCATCATATAAGGAATGAGACCATGTTTCACACGCATAGAGATCAACCGGTAAAGTTATTGTTTTGTATTATATGAGTTTTACATTCCTTGATCTAATTCCAAACATTCTCATCTCTGTCCCATTAGTGTACGGATATACCAGACGGATAAGATGCTGTACAAAAAACTAATGAATGAATGAAAGTATGACACCGTAAAATGTCAGTAAATATCTTCATCAGTTCCAAAGAGAATTGTACCTTGATTCTATAAATGATGACACCGTAAATTGTCAGTAAATATCTTCGTCAGTTCCAAGGAGAATTGTACCTTGATTCTATAAATGATGACACCGTACATTGTCAGTAAATATCTTCGTCAGCTCCAAAGAGAATTGTACCTTGATTCTATAAATGATGACGCCGTACATTGTCAGTAAATATCTTCGTCAGCTCCAAAGAGAATTGTACCATGATTCTATAAATGTTGACGCCGTAAATTATCAGTAAATATCTTCGTCAGCTCCAAAGAGAATTGTACCTTGATTCTATAAATGATGACGCCGTAAATTGTCAGTAAATATCTTCGTCAGCTCCAAAGAGAATATTACCTAGATTCTATAAATGATGACGCCGTAAATTGTTAGTAAATATCTTCGTCATCTTCAAAGAGAATTGTACCTTGATTCTATAAATGATGACGCCGTACATTATCAGTAAATATCTTCGTCAGCTCCAAAGAGAATTGTACCTAGATTCTATAAATGGTGACGCCGTAAATTATCAGTAAATATCTTCGTCAGCTCCAAAGAGAATTGTACCTTGATTCTATAAATGATGACGCCGTACATTGTCAGTAAATGTCTTCGTCAGTTCCAAAGAGAATATTACCTAGATTCTATAAATGATGACGCCGTAAATTGTCAGTAAATATCCTCGTCAGTTCCAAAGAGAATATTACCTAGATTCTATAAATGATGACGCCGTAAACTGTCAGTAAATATCTTCGTCAGCTCCAAAGAGAATAGTACCTAGATTCAATAAATGATGACGCCGTAAATTGTCAGTAAATATTTTCGTCAGCTCCAAAGAGAATATAGATTCTATAAATGATGACGCCGTAAATTGTCAGTAAATATCTTCGTCAACTTCAAAGATAATTGTACCTTGATTCTATAAATGATGACGCCGTACATTATCAGTAAATATCTTCGTCAGCTCCAAAGAGAATTGTACCTAGATTCTATAAATGATGACGCCGTAAATTATCAGTAAATATCTTCGTCAGCTCCAAAGAGAATTGTACCTAGATTCTATAAATGATGACGCCGTACATTGTCAGTAAATATCTTCGTCATCTCCAAAGAGAATTGTACCTTGATTCTATAAATGATGACACCGTACATTGTCAGTAATATCTTCATCAGCTCCAAAGAGAATTGTACCTTGATTCTATAAATGATGACGCCGTAAATTGTCAGTAAATATCTTCGTCAGCTCCAAAGAGAATTGTACCTAGATTCTATAATGATGACGCCGTAAATTGTCAGTAAATATCTTCGTCAGCTCCAAAGAGAATTGTACCTTGATTCTATAAATGATGACGCCGTAAATTGTCAGTAAATATCTTCGTCAGCTCCAAAGAGAATTGTACCTAGATTCTATAATGATGACGCCGTAAATTGTCAGTAAATATCTTCGTCAGCTCCAAAGAGAATTGTACCTTGATTCTATAAATGATGACGCCGTAAATTGTCAGTAAATATCTTCGTCAGCTCCAAAGAGAATTGTACCTTGATTCTATAAATGATGACACCGTATATTGTCAGTAAATATCTTCGTCAGCTCCAAAGAGAATTGTACCTTGATTCTATAAATGATGACACCGTAAATTGTCAGTAAATATCTTCGTCAGCTCCAAAGAGAATATTACCTAGATTCTATAAATGATGACGCCGTAAATTGTCAGTAAATATCTTCGTCAGCTCCAAAGAGAATTGTACCTTGATTCTATAAATGATGACACCGTATATTGTCAGTAAATATCTTCGTCAGTTCCAACAAGAATCGTACCCGGGTTCTCTAGACTTGTGGTCGGCCACTCTAACCACTAATACGGGAACGGGAAAACAGTATTTAGAAAACTTTTAAAATATGAATTCAATACTCTTGCCACAATATTTGTGTCAACAAACTTATTACTAGCCAAATTGGTTTACTACGGCCTGTCAGCTTTTTAGGTCACGTAAAAAAATTTGCGTATTTTGTCGATATAATAAATTTTGATGGGAATACATTTTATTTGATAATATTGAATAGTGATGATTAACATATATAGATTATAATAATGTGAAAATAACTTGAAATAATTACAATATTACGTACTCAAATAGTAAGCTAAAATTCAATATTTATTTAGATATTTTAAACATTTAGAGTAGTTGGCTTTTTTAAAAAAAACTTAAAAATATAATTTCAACCCACACAGACACACACATATATGTATATACATACACATATATACACATACATATGCAGGGTGTTCCCGGGTTAAACGACTACACTTCGGGAAGTGGTCGAGGATAAAAACCCTAGATCATAACGTATTTAGGAGATTTGCTCGTTTTCGCTTCCTTTTCACGCAAACAGCAAAAAGCTAAATGAAGACAAAATAGGTAGGTATTAAATAAAATATTTTATTTATTTTGTTGAAATTGATGGCCTCCATCCCGGAGACAAGCATTGCATCAATCAATGGCAGAACAAGTGTCTGACCGACATTGTGCGACTGTTGTTTCCTCGCACGCCTGCTTTGTCCTTTGTCGTCATTAACAGGCACTTCATACACTATTTGCTTTGAGAGCTTCCCATTCAAAAAACTCTAATGGTGTTGAATCAGGTGAACGTAGAGGCCAAGCCACAGGTCCAGCAAAACCGATACATCTTCCAGGAAAATTAATATTAAGACATTGCCGAGGGCCTCTGCGGAAAAATGTGTTTTAACTTAGTTTTTTGGTGTTTGCGCGAAAAGGAAGCCAAAACGAGTAAATCTCCTAAATACATTTAGAGTTAGTTTTTTGCCTCACAGTCATTTCCCTAAGTTTAGCCGTTTAACCTGGGAGCACCCTGTATATACATGCATCAACACAAGTTATAATCACCCATTTTAATTAGGAAACAATTTGTTCAATCTAAACAGTACTGGTTTATTACATTCAGGTGTTATCAATTTTAAAGTTAGTACAAACCTAAGAAAACTGGTTTTACGATATATTTTACAACCATTATTGATATTGTTACATCATATCTAAAACCTTGTCATTATAACTTTTTTAGAATGGGAACAAGATGAAAAGCTTGACGATAATGTATATTTATTACTAATTACTGCATTACTAATTACGTTTAAAGAAATAAATCGACACAAAATTAATAACTTAATTTTAATACTTAAATGCGTTGTACATAAAAATAATATAGATTGGGTATCTCCCTGTGAGCGGCCTATAAGTTGCAATCTTGGTCGAGACTCCTTCTAAAGTTCAAAAAGACAAACGCAATCAAAAATAACAGGCTGTATAAGTTTTAGAAAACTGCAGAGATGTATAGATACATTATGATATACGAGATTATGTTGTCACAATAATGCTTTTACATTAATAGAACGTGTAATTCGTTTACCCTGAGAGGTAGCAGTCTTATCTTGAGAAGTAGCAGTCTTACCCTGAGAAGTAGCAGTCTTACCCTGAGAAGTAGCAGTCTTACCCTGAGAAGTAGCAGTCTTACCCTGAGAGGTAACAGTTTTACTCTGAGAGGTAGCAGTCTTACCCTGAGAGGTAGCAGTCTTACCCTGAGAGGTAGCAGTCTTACCCTGAGAGGTAGCAGTCTTATCTTGAGAAGTAGCAGTCTTACCCTGAGAGGTAGCAGTCTTACCCTGAGAAGTAGCAGTCTTACCCTGAGAAGTAGCAGTCTTACCCTGAGAAGTAGCAGTCTTACCCTGAGAGGTAACAGTTTTACTCTGAGAGGTAGCAGTCTTACCCTGAGAGGTAACAGTTTTACTCTGAGAGGTAGCAGTCTTACCCTGAGAGGTAGCAGTCTTATCTTGAGAAGTAGCAGTCTTACCCTGAGAAGTAGCAGTCTTACCCTGAGAGGTAGCAGTCTTATCTTGAGAAGTAGCAGTCTTACCCTGAGAAGTAGCAGTCTTACCCTGAGAAGTAGCAGTCTTACCCTGAGAGGTAGCAGTCTTACCCTGAGAGGTAGCAGTCTTACCCTGAGAAGTAGCAGTCTTACCCTGAGAAGTAGCAGTCTTACCCTGAGAAGTAGCAGTCTTACCCTGAGAGGTAACAGTTTTACTCTGAGAGGTAGCAGTCTTACCCTGAGAGGTAACAGTTTTACTCTGAGAGGTAGCAGTCTTACCCTGAGAGGTAACAGTTTTACTCTGAGAGGTAGCAGTCTTACCCTGAGAGGTAGCAGTCTTACCTTGAGAGGTAGCAGTCTTACCCTGAGAGGTAGCAGTCTTACCCTGAGATGTAGCAGTCTTACCTTGAGAGGTAGCAGTCTTACCCTGAGAGGTAGCAGTCTTACCATCCCTCTTCAGCCATTAGATATTTTTTGTAAGTTAGGGCCGGGTTTAATTCCCGCCAGGTGTACTGAGAGGTATTTTATTCCCATTCCTGATTTTCCACCCTCTCAAGGCGTGTGTTAAAATGATCCTCCTTCGTCCTGAGTATTTAGATCTGCAGTTAGTGTTAGTTGCAAACAGCCCAAACGGGCATCAGAACGAGTCACACTAAATACGACTGTTAGCTAGTTAGATGAAACAAGATAGCTCCAGGTCAAAATATAAACCTCTTATGTCAGATATAGACCTAGAAGCGAGTGATGCCTATCTCCTGTGCTTGATAAACTTCCGGTCTCAGACAATCTGTATCTTGACTCTTGGATCAACAATGGATCGACGGAGGCGTAGCGCACGAGACTGACTCGATGATAAATTCCACAGTAGAGTTTTAGTAGGAAGAAACTTTTAGAAGATACAAACATTTTTATTCGCGATCAACAATATTAACATTTAGTAATGATTTGATTTTATATATATTGATAATATCTATCAAAAGTGACAGCTGCAGATCATATGACTTGACGTATGAATACGTGAAGGTAGATCTAGTAGTTGTTATAGCTGACAGTCCATTCTATCGCGAGAATAACGCCTCAAACCATTCAACCACCGAGGAAGGTTTGTTGTTGAAGATGACATATTTTTAGGAGTGTTTCTTTTACGCGGACCACGTCTTAGGAAAGAAAGTGGGGGAAACTATTTAGGTAAAACCGCCTTCAGTAAACCAGACCGAGATCGAACCACGATCTCCCCGTTATCGGCAGTCTAGTCTATTGCAAGAGTAGCGCCTTGGACTATGCAGCCAAATAAGCGGTTATTTTCCTTAGTTAATTTAGTTGATTGTAATAGCCTGTATATAAGACGATGTATCAACATTTAGAATTATGTTCCACGATGTGTAGAAGTAAAGGGAATGGTTATGTCCAACACGTTCTATATGACCAGCTTCGGTGGCCACATGGTCTAAGGCATTATTATTGCAATAAACTAGACTGCCTATAACGGGGAGATCATGGTTCGATCTCGGTCGGATGAACTTAGGGTGGTTGTTCCTAAATGGCTTCCCGCTCTCTCTATCTTTCTTTGCACGCAAATGCGGGTACACTCCATCTAAATTCAACCTTCCTCACCCCTATCCCATTAGTGTAGTTAGTAAATAAGAGTTTAACCCGAATGGTTAGCAAGACGCGGTAATTTCTTTCTGTTCCAATGGTCTGGTAAAGGCTTGGTCGAGACCGTTGCTAAAAGTTGGCAAAGTCTGAACATCAAGATCCACGGACTTATAAGATTATGAGAACAGTCAGCATTTGGAAGTTTTCCAGTTGTCTATTAATTATTAAGTGTTGTTGTTGATGATGATGATATGATGACGATGATGTAGCCTCTATAAGCTGTGATTTCATATTTTATATTTCTGAGACTTAATTATCGTTAAAAAAAGATAGAGAAAAAATAAATCCTTGAGTGAATCAGACAACGATATGAACAAACTTAGAGTGGTAAAAAAGTACAACATATCTGTGTCAATTCTTCTGGCGAAAAAAAAATGAGTAAGAACTTGGACTTATAATATATTCACGACCTTAGTTTATACTTGGATGACAGTTCAAAAAGTTACTAGAAATAGTCCCTAATATATCCCTATGCCAACATCCGACATCTTTCACTTTGGTCAGCTGTAATTAAAACATATGATTTTATTTAGCACCGCGTCTTACTACCGGTTCGGGTTATACGCTTAAGTACTAATTACTCTAATGGATTAGGAATTGGGAGGGTTGAATTTATAGGAAGTGAACCCGCATTTACGTGGAGGGAGAGTGGAAAACCATTTAGGAAAAACCACCCCCAGTTCACCCGACCGAGATTCGAACCTCGATCTCCCCGTCCTCGGCGGTCGAGCTCAACACGACAAGCGCGTTAGCCAACTACGCCACCGAGGCGGGTAAAACATATGATAATGTATGAATGTGATGGTTAGCCACATTAATTTAGGCCAATATTATTTATATTTATTTGAGGTCGGGCACAAAACTTATTTATCGGTCTAGTCCACTTTAGAAAAATTAGTATTCACAACACTTTCACAAAAGGTCTAACGAATATAGTTTCAAAATGGCGACCGACTAATTTAAACCATGACGGAAACAAGTTTTTTTTTATAATGATGCACCCACGCAGTGGATAGAAATATTTTATTCGGTTAAATATTTCGAAATACGATAAAATAATCATAAAATAATTTATTATAAATTATATTTAAAAAAATACAACTATTTTCTCTTTTCCAAGTAAATATGATGCCTGTATTAAACGGTATTAATGTATGCACTATATTACACATAGTCAATAACGTTCCAAAACGAAGAATAAGAACTTTTAATTTGTTTAAAATATTTTTTCGAATTGGGTAAAAAGATATTATTAAAAGTAATGAAATAGTGTGAGAAAATATAAGTTTTACGTTATTTTAAATGTAAAATATAACGTGTAATTAAAAAACTTATAGCTAAACAGTGATCTTTTACAAGTGTTGGCAACACAAAACCTAAACATATTACTTATGAACTGTCATCCAGGTAAAAACCTATCATGAACAGACTTTACATGAGCCCGACGATTCAGACGGCGGTTGTGTAAAAATTTCAACTTTTGGAGCGAGATTGTCAGAATGAACAACTCGTGAACGAATATATCAAAACTAATTTTAATTTTCCTCGTCTTACTAACCATCCAGGTCATCTGCTATCTACACTGAGTGGTAAGGAATATAAAGTCGATATTAAGAGGAGATTTGCCCTCATCTGCGTGGAAAGATAGTGACGAATAATTACCATTAGTACACCCATTCGGGACTCGAACCACGAACTTTCCATCACTTGAAAACAAGAGAAGGCGCCTTTTAAGGTTAAAAAAAACAGTTTATACAAGTGTTTGTAAAGTAGGGAGGGTTCAAGAAACAGGGTGTACAAGTGTTTGTAAAGTAAGGAGGGTTCAATAAACAGGGTGTACAAGTGTTTGTAACGTAAGGAGGGTTCAAGAAACAGGGTGTATAAGTGTTTGTAAAGTAAGGAGGGTTCAATAAACAGGGTGTACAAGTGTTTGTAACGTAAGGAGGGTTCAAGAAACAGGGTGTACAAGTGTTTGTAAAGTAAGGAGGGTTCAAGAAACAGGGTGTATAAGTGTTTGTAAAGTAAGGAGGGTTCAATAAACAGGGTGTACAAGTGTTTGTAACGTAAGGAGGGTTCAAGAAACAGGGTGTATAAGTGTTTGTAAAGTAAGGAGGGTTCAATAAACAGGGTGTACAAGTGTTTGTAAAGTAGGGAGGGTTCAAGAAACAGGGTGTAAAAGTGTTTGTAACGTAAGGAGGGTTCAAGAAACAGGGTGTATAAGTGTTTGTAAAGTAAGGAGGGTTCAATAAACAGGGTGTACAAGTGTTTGTAACGTAAGGAGGGTTCAAGAAACAGGGTGTATAAGTGTTTGTAAAGTAAGGAGGGTTCAATAAACAGGGTGTACAAGTGTTTGTAAAGTAAGGAGGGTTCAAGAAACAGGGTGTAAAAGTGTTTGTAACGTAAGGAGGGTTCAATAAACAGGGTGTACAAGTGTTTGTAACGTAAGGAGGGTTCAAGAAACAGGGTGTACAAGTGTTTGTAAAGTAAGGAGGGTTCAATAAACAGGGTGTACAAGTGTTTGTAACGTAAGGAGGGTTCAAGAAACAGGGTGTATAAGTGTTTGTAAAGTAAGGAGGGTTCAATAAACAGGGTGTACAAGTGTTTGTAACGTAAGGAGGGTTCAAGAAACAGGGTGTACAAGTGTTTGTAAAGTAAGGAGGGTTCAATAAACAGGGTGTACAAGTGTTTGTAACGTAAGGAGGGTTCAAGAAACAGGGTGTATAAGTGTTTGTAAAGTAAGGAGGGTTCAATAAACAGGGTGTACAAGTGTTTGTAACGTAAGGAGGGTTCAAGAAACAGGGTGTACAAGTGTTTGTAAAGTAAGGAGGGTTCAAGAAACAGGGTGTACAAGTGTTTGTAAAGTAAGGAGGGTTCAAGAAACAGGGTGTACAAGTGTTTGTAAAGTAAGGAGGGTTCAAGAAACAGGGTGTACAAGTGTTTGTAAAGTAGGGAGGGTTCAAGAAACAGGGTGTACAAGTGTTTGTAAAGTAAGGAGGGTTCAAGAAACAGGGTGTACAAGTGTTTGTAAAGTAGGGAGGGTTCAAGAAACAGGGTGTACAAGTGTTTGTAAAGTAAGGAGGGTTCAAGAAACAGGGTGTACAAGTGTTTGTAAAGTAGGGAGGGTTCAAGAAACAGGGTGTACAAGTGTTTGTAAAGTAAGGAGGGTTCAAGAAACAGGGTGTACAAGTGTTTGTAAAGTAGGGAGGGTTCAAGAAACAGGGTGTACAAGTGTTTGTAAAGTAAGGAGGGTTCAAGAAACAGGGTGTACAAGTGTTTGTAAAGTAAGGAGGGTTCAATAAACAGGGTGTACAAGTGTTTGTAACGTAAGGAGGGTTCAAGAAACAGGGTGTACAAGTGTTTGTAAAGTAAGGAGGATTCAAGAAACATGGTGTACAAGTACCGTGGGACGCGCCAGTGATGGTAATGAGGTAAGAAGTGAGCATATGACGCGGTATATTCTAGAACCACTCAACTTGGAATAGCAACACACTGGTCCCAAGGTCAGGGCCAAGGCCAATGCATTCAAACCTTGCACTCACTTCCCCGATAAGGTGTTTGCACTCTCACTGCATGTAGAACTTAATACGTCAATAGTCACCGATAAAACTTATTTAATTATTGTTATCTAAACTTATAGTTTGTTTTGAGGGAAAAAATATCGATAAGTTTCAGTCTCAACACAAGTTGTACGTAAACATTCTAAGTGGATACCTTATGGGTTTCCCCATCTTTGTTCAAATGCTCGATAGTTACTAGTGTTCGGATGTTCGTGCCATTAAAACGTCAAATGTGCCTTTCAAAATGTAAAAAATGCATTAAATGGTCAAATATACTCTAGAAATTTAATTATGGTATGGATTTTTCAATTATATCTTACATTGTCTAATGTTACCTGAAAATCTTGAATAAACAGTTTCTAATATCAAATAGTTTGTTAAAAAAGTTAATAGGTATATATATAATATACTTAGAGACTGCTCAGCCTATATATGACCTGACTTTGGTAGGAAGACCATTTTGGAAGCCCTTTAATCCTACCAAAATACTATATTCTGGTACGAAATAAGGACTTCCAGAATGTGCTTTCTACCAAAATCATGGTGCACACTACCCTCAGATATTTGTAGGCATTATCTTTTTTATGTGTAGAGTATTAAATATTTTAGAAAATTATTTAAATTATAAGCTATATTTTAAATACGGTTTAAATGCGTCTTAGTGCTGAATAAATCCCATAATATACAAAATAGTGTTTTTAAAATTTATTTATTAATCATAATCATAGCAGCTCAAAATAAGTATGGACCCGCCTCGGTGGCGTAGTTGGATAACGCGCCAGTCGTGTTGAGCCAGACCACCGAGGACGTGGAGGTCGAGGTTTGAATCTCGGTCGGGTGAACTGGGGGTGGTTTTTCCTAAATGGTTTTCCACTCTCCCTCCACGCTAATGCGGGTTAACTTCCTCTAAATTCAACCTTCCCAATTCCTAATCCATTAGTGTAATTAGTACTTAAGCGTATAATCCGAACGGGTAGTAGGACGCGGTGCTAAATAATAATAATAATAAAAATAAGTATGTATCTTTTTCCGGCATCAAAATGAGGCTAAGGGCCAGTTTCATAGTCAAATTTAGTGAGCCTAAAGTGCGACTTGATACTAAATACAGGACGACACCTACCTAGACCAAAATGGAATGGGCTAGTTTCGCATATGAAACTGGCCCATTCCATTCAATCTCAGGTAGGTGACGTCTTGTATTTAGTATAGCGCCGCACTTGAGGCGTACTAAATCTGACTATGAAACTGGCCCTAAGAATAAAAGTCTGACGTGTCATAAACAACCTTGACCTAAAAGCACAAAGCAGCCATCACTTCCATCCGAGAAATATTTCATTAGAGTAGACTGCATACCTCACGACCACACAACAGTAAGGCACCTAGGAACAATGGCACACATGTGAGTTGTACAAATGGGAGCGGATTGGAGTCCTATCTGCCGGGGTTATGTCACCACCACCCAGCTCCTCGAGAGAAAATTTCAGGAATTGAACATTTTGGGAGGGAATTTTAGAGTATCTGAATATAATTCTGAGCTATGAGTTTAATAAACCAATTTTAACAAAAAAAAAGAAGTTTCTGGAAATAATAAAATGGAGGTGTAGCTGAACCCTTTGAAAGAAACATTATATTTTTCACAAGTTTATTGAACAGAACAAAATGAAAAGAAAGCTGTTGAAAAGGGAACGGGAGGAAATAAATATTTTATCATTTTTATCTCTGTTAGCTTGAATATTGGTGTATCAAAGCTGTTAATAGCAAATTTCAGCCAAATCCCAAATACATAATTTTATTTTTTCATAAAAAATTAACAACAAAAAATAAATATTTCAGAGTAGGCACCCATATTTGCAGGGTTCTTTTACATGCCTCAATATTGAGGATTCAAAGCTGTTAATAACAAATTCAGCCAAATACTAAATAGACAATTTTGATTTTTTTAATAAAAATTAGCAAAAAAAAAAAGTTAATGAATAATAAGGAGGGCTCGAGGCCCCCTTATCACTCATTTATGGGAATGTTGTTTTCTAAAATTGGCACGTGGACTAGAATATGCGACAGTTGAGAAAAGCGACAAATACACGCTTATCAAGGTTTTTACACAGGGCTCACAAAACCGCACACAGATGCACAGACTCGGACAGTATCAGGTTATGCTAATCAGTCAGATTAACCAGGCTATTCCAGTTACAAGCCATGAGGGCTAAATGAAAATTGAGGTTATGAAGGCCGTAGAACAACGCAACAAGAAAAAAACGGCTAAGAGAAGAAAGTGATTGTGTATCTAAAATTGTATTCAGAAGAACACAACAAAGATTATGAATTTCTCAATAAACTGCCTCGCTGTTGATTGGTTAAACCTATCCTAACCAAACTTCTTATTATTATTATTAGCAGCACCGTGTCTTACTACCCGTTCGGGTTATACACACTTACGCTAATGTGCAATGGGAGGGTGATTGTGTGATGAAATGGAGGACCTACAGTTTAACGTGGAATCCGAACCACAGTGGAGGCCCGGCATTCTACACATTCACAAGTTGTGATTAATACACGTCTTGTCAGCGGTGGATAAAGGGTTTGGCAATCAGATAAATCTGTGCCGGAACAGAGGATTGAATCCCGGACCACCAAACCAAACTTAACTCTGATAAAAAAAAGGGGAAAACCTACTGATTTTAAGCACATCAAAGTAGTGAGGCTCAGCCAAGGAACGCTGTATAGGCCTAACTACTTTGCCAGTGCCAAGCTCCATGTAAAACGTAAGGGAAATTAGTAGGAACGTAAGACCATATGTATAAACTGTCTAAAGACTTTTTTGTCGTTATCTTTCTGGCTAGCAACTGCAAAGCAACAAATGAACGACGGAACAGTTGCGTCGCAGGGAACATATTTGTTGTCCAGTATCATTATGGACGTAGAAGAAGTAGGTGCTATTTTTGCTCTTGTAGCCTGCAATAAAAAACGATGAGGATGCGAACGTCAATTTTAGGTACAACCCATTTACAGTGAAAGACGTTCACTTGGAACGTTTTATACAAGTTTTGAGTGTTATAGGAGTTATTCCGATAAGTCTTTTCCTACTATAGAATGGGTGTTTCCAGTTTTGGTGAACTTTTGGCTCTAGTTGTACAATAAATTTCTCAGCAGGACACCAATTGTAGAAGGAGCACGATCGAACGATAGATGGGCACTGTATGCGATATTTGTTCCAAAATTAGACTGAAGTAATGGGCTGGTCCAAGCACAATCTGGTGAGCAACGACAGAATTATCACCGGTGTACACGGCTCTATTTGTTTGCACTAGGAGCATCCAAGTCGTAAGACAAATAAGTTGTCGCAATGTTGTGGCGCTCCACAACTCTTTTCAACTGCCGAGACACAGTTTTGTCGTGTCGTTGCCTGTGTGTACACACAATTACATTAAAACTTATTGAACACATTGTAACGACTTACTTTGCCTAAAAGAATGATTGAATAAATAATAATTATTATTACTTACTCTATGGCAATGGGAACTCAGGAGTTATTTGCCACACTTAAAAAAAGTACGCCACCTATCTCTATCTTAAGCTAGTTCTATCCAGTCCACCTCATTACCTTTATCTTTATTTTGAGCAAGTTACATCCAATCTACCTCATTAAAACCTATTTCTATCTTTATATAGTTACATCCAGTCCATCTCATTACACCCTATCTCTATCTTGAGCTGTCCAGTCCACCTCATTACACCCTATCTCTATCTTGAGCTATCCAGTCCACCTCATTACACCCTATCTCTATCTTGAGCTATCCAGTCCACCTCATTACACCCTATCTCTATCTTGAGCTATCCAGTCCACCTCATTACACCCTATCTCTATCTTGAGCTATCCAGTCCACCTCATTACACCCTATCTCTATCTTGAGCTATCCAGTCCACCTCATTACACCCTATCTCTTTCAGGTCAATTTTAATGTTATCCAGAATCTCCCATTCGAGCTGCATGTCCTGGCCACCGTAATCTACGAGACTTGACTATCTTAACATTGTTTAATGATGAGTTCAGGCTATGTAACCCATTATTATGCAACCTCCTCCACTCCCCACCTTAACCCTTTTTGGACCAATTGTTCTAAGCACCTTGTGTAAACACCCTAAATTTGTTATCGTCATGTGAGGTAAGAGACCAAGTTTAACATCCATAGAGAACAAACAGTAAATTATAGTTTTGGGTATATTCTTTCTTTTACATTCTTTGACAGCAGGCGAGATGTCAACAACTTACTGACCGAGTTATAGCATGTATGACGAAAATAATGACTTATGAATTTGTGCGCAATTGTCACGATATCGCGAACTAGACGTCGAGTTTTTTCTATTCTGGTTGAGCCGATGGCGGGGAAGTCGGGGCTTGAATCCCGGCTTGGGTGTACTGAATGTAGTTTCTCCACTATGCCTCCATTTAAATGGCGGTAGTTCTATTTATTTTGGGGTACTTAACGTGGACTTTCTGAACCGATGATTATATCAGCACACGACTTATAGAACTAACTTAAATTAAACAGACACAACAACCAGCCCCCCAGCCGTGAAAGGAGAAACCCACATTTCACCAATGATATAATTATTTTTTCGGCTTTGCTCGGGAATCAACCTTTGTTTCAGCAGGCAGAAAGCTACCAATAGAGTTAAGGAGTCGGACCAAACGTGGGTATATTTCCATCATCATCCCTATCCCATTTAAGTGGTAATTAAAATGCTTGTAGACCGGACGTGTAGTAATAACCGGTGAGGCAATAAGAGGAACGGTAGTTTTTTCAGCAAACTATTGTGTCAACAAACAAGCTACGGTTTGAGTTTTGTAAAAATAACCTTTGAAAAAATACAAACATTACTTTTTGTAGTCGATATTGATAACAATTTAATATTTTATCAATGTTAAGCCTATTTTACAGTTTTTTTTCTTAGCATTACACCTTATTACACGTTCGGGTTATATGCTTATGATAGTTCTAGGAACTAGGAAGGTTATATTTAGAGGAAGTGTACCCACATTTGCGTAGAAGGAGAGTGGAAAATCATTTTGTAGCCCCCTCACCCAAAGTATAACCGACCGAGATTCGAACCTCGATCTCCCCGTCATCAGCAGTCTATGCTAGTGCAAAAGTAGCGCGTTAGACAACAGAAACGGTTATTTAATAGGTATAGATAATATATATTTCAAATGTGACAACTACACAACACCTGACTTGACGTATGAATACGTGTAAGAGCATATAGTAATTTTTCTACCTGTCTGATAAGGTTATTCCTATAAATATTGTATTGTACGTAATAAGTTAACCTAGGACAGCACTCCCAGCCGACGGAAGCTAAGTCCCAGAATGAAACCATTGTACCTCAGTCACGAACGAACACGTGGACAGGCTAGTAATAGTTAACCTAGGACAGCATGCCCAGCCGACACTAGCTACAGTAGCCTCATGGCTTCTTTGGTGCTGGAGTGACAGCTCACAGCTGACAGCTGACGGCTTTGAAAAGCTACCAGACCAAATTATGTATCCCTACGCCGAACCATATGATCTGCAAAAAACATGTGTTTGGCAGCTGTCACTTCTGACAGTCAAAATTTAGGTATATACCTAAATGAAGTCAGCTGTGAACTGTCAGTCAGCACCAAAGAAGCCACGGGGCTACTGTACGTCCCAGGATGAAACCAGTGTACCTCAGTCACAAACGAACACGTGGACAGGCTAGTAATAGTTGAAATAACACGCGACTTGGAAAAGAGCCAGAAAAGTAACGCTACTGTTCCTCGTTTGTTTTGGAGCAATGATGATTGGTTGTTGCGTCAGCTCGTGGTCGAGTTGTAACAGTGGGACGAGGTCTATTTCAAGACTGGAATAATAGAACACGACTATTGTGTCGAGGGAGTCAAGAGGTTTAAGGTAGTGTGATTCACAAACCGTCTTATGCAGAGGATTCCTTTAGACCCTAGGAACATTTTGCGACCACCTTTCCTTCACCTATCCCCCACATACACATACACATACCACATACCACATACCACATACCACATACCACATACCACATACCACATACCACATACCACATACCACATACCACATACCACATACCACATACCACATAACACATAACACATAACACATAACACATAACACATAACACATAACACATAACACATAACACATACCAATACACATACACATACACATTACACATACACAACACATTACACATACTACATACACTATACACATACACATAACATACCATACACCATACACATACACATACACATACACATACACATAACATTACACATACACATACACATACACATACAACATACCACATACACATACACATACACATACCACATACACATACACATACACATACACATACACATACACATACACATACACATACAACATCACATACACATCACATACACATACACATACACATACACATACACATACACATACCACATACACATGTTATTACAAATATTTGATACAACGTTCAGCTTCTTCCCCTGCTCTGTGTTTCACTAAACCCTTAATCTTCATAGAAAGCCCACTTTGGACACCAACATTGAATGAAAGTCACTAACATTTGGCATTCTAAAATATTTATATTGTTTAATTTATTGGTTATAAAGTTCAGCTAAAAAATCTAAATCTTCCAACAATACTTACTTATGGATTACTCTATAGTTTATTTGTACATCATCAACCAAACGGACTAAGAATTATACTACTATAAAGCCACATGGCATTGACATTAATGTTTACCCACTTCCAGATGAGCTAGAAACTTGAGATTTGGAAAACTTATAGCTTCTAGCCTGTAACCGACGGGAATATTCCAAAAAGTTTAAAAAAAAATTTTTAACCCCCGAAAAAAATGCAAAATGGCGGAGCAACTTTAAAGTCGGTGCGGACCTTTCTTTGGAGGTCTCTAAACGGTAAGACCTATTAAAAAACGGATTGCACCAGCAGCCACGGATTTGGCGAGATCCACAAGTTTGGTCCTATTACTTTTTGTCTCGTATCTCCATCGGTTATACCTTACATAGAGGTAGATTTTTTGATTTTAGGAAAATTTTGCACATTTTCCACACATTTTTAAATTTCAAAACAATGCTGGAATTAGCCTATATTAGTTTACATCCACTTGCAAAGAAAACTCACTGCGAGTTTGGGGACGGAGCCCCCAAAGAGCAAAGCGAGTATATTTACACAATCGTAATACTTTTATTTCTGGCAATGTAGCAACAGGAGTTTCCAGTTTTCATTTAACGGCCTTCTTATGAAAATCAGACTATACACGTCCAGTATATAATATGTATAGTTAGTTACATGAGGGTAGAATTTGCGTGAAAGGAGAACGTATTTAACCGTTTAAGGAAATTCACCTTCAGTAACCCTAACCGGGATTCGAAATTCGACCTTTCTGTCACCGTCAAGCCAGACAAGACGAGACTGGTGCGGCTTTCAAGATTGTTGGAAGTAAAATACTAATACTTGACATTCGTTCAATACGAATGCTAAAAACAGTCAAAACTAAACATTTTCAAAAGACTAAACACACGTTAACTAATCAATTTTAAACGTAACAAGGTAAATCTTTCTCTAGAAGTGTGGAATTTTGTTCAAAATGTATGATTCTCAATACTTTAATAATTTCTAATTTTTTCGTGTTTTTTACTTTTTTTTTTGTTGAAGAAGAATCCTCGCAAGTAATAAATAACTAAATCCAAACACTACTGCAAACACCTTGTCCTAAAGCACGTTTTAATGAGAGAAATCTTGTTTGTAATAGGCGAGTTCTTGGACCACATGCATCACATTCATAATAGCTATTACCATTTGAGCTATACTGTAATGATATGGAAATATGCATCTAAATAATTTGTTATTCACATCTTAATTCAAAATTACGATATTATAAATATGAGCGAGTAGTAAGATTTATTTGTGTTAAGTTGCAAGGTATAGCGACATCTTGCTGCGTCTCAGTTTGAAAAGCGAACTCAGTTTTGTAGACAGAGACGCACCTGGATGACCACACCTTTCTTTCTTTTGGGAAGTTTCGAGAAGGAGATGTCACTAGATATACCTACTTCAAAGTACGCATCTCTTCACTTGCAATCCTGACGAGGAGCCGTGTGGGTCGGGTCAATGACAAATTTCGCGTGCCGGGAATTAACATACACATAATACAATATTCGGGTTTTTAAATTAATATTTAGAACGTGTGGAATATCTAGCAAAAACTGTTTATCTACTTAAAATAAAAAACTATAAAAGACCAGAACTTTTAATTTATAAAATAAGACATCATCCCCTTTTGATTACCATAATACAGGATAGCAAACTTGAACTTAATTCAATAATTATGTAAAAAAAATCATACTAATAGTGGCGAACGAACATTAATATATCAGGCTAGCTCTTTTATACGTTACAATAAGTGTTTTAACTACGATTATAGGTTAGGGAGGATGAAGGTACAAGTTAGACTAAATGTATCCGCCATTTGCGTGGATGAAGATTTGGAAACTGTTTGGGGAGAAATCATCTTCAATTTACCCGATCGTAATTCGAACCCTGACTTTCCCGTGACCGATAAACCCGACCAGACGACAGTGACTGTTCAGTCCCATCGATGTTTATTCAAGTGATCACTTGGCGATTGCTGGTACATTTTCACACTTCTCGTTCTGCTCACTTTGTAAAATACGCTAATGGTCGTCATATAACACGAGAACGAAGCATACAACCCAGTTTTCAGCTATAAAAGTTACTATATCTATTTTCATGAATTCATACGTCAAGTCACGCGATATTCAGATGCCAATGAAAGCAATCACATTGCAATCACGAGTCATACAACATCACGTTGTAATCATAATCATACAACAATGTTTTTGTGGGAGCTCTAAATTGAATGTGATGGAAAGCACAGGTAAGAAAAGTTCTTCTTTCCCAGCTGTTGTTTCTTTCCACACAAAGACGTAGATAGAACATTAAAACACTGTCGCCAAAATGATAAAATAAAATGTCTTTGTGATCCACTGACTTCCACGGTTTGACTTTAGAATAGTTTTATATCTTTGTTCTGGTGATAATTCAAAGAACCACCATCCAGGGATACATTTAATAAATATCAATTTAAATCTTTTAGCCACTGATAAACTAGGCGAAAAATGATTTATTTTATAATGATAAGTCCAATTTTACATAAACTTATTTACACTAGCTGTTGAATATTCCATTATTCGCTATTTTTACTTATAAATACTGCTCGTTGTTAGGTACCGTTCACTGGTTATTTTCTCCCCTATTTCCCCTCAATCTACTTTACGTGCCTGCATATTTCTTGGAATTCGCTACCCCCTTCACCCTCTTCCTTCTCTCCTTATCAACCCTGTTACACGTGGCATGTGGTACTCAAGAGACAGTGTGCGTGAAAAACCTCTCTCGGTCACATCTCGGTGATATTCTGTAGCCCTCGTTCCTAAGAAGAACAAATCAAATCCTCTGTGTTAATTATTTAGTGTGCGACTTTTTGTATTATAATATGTCACTCTTTGGGTTCTATTTTATATTTCATATGTACTCATAAAATGCGAGTGTTTAGGGGAGCTCCTCTATCAAATTAATTACTAAGAAGACCATACTCGGAGATAAGACCATCGTTCTCAGACTCAACTGTGTATCTCCAGCCAAAGACATCCCTCAAAGGTAGGCTCCACAAACTCCAGTTCAATCAAATCCCGCATCTGTTTTAGTGTTACTAAAACTGGTCCTCCGGAACTAAATTTAATTTTATATAATTTTAATCTTAATAAGCAGATAGCTCAAACACTAGCGATGGTGACTGATTTAAGTTATATAAAATGTAGTCCTTGAGCCTTATTTTAATTTAATTTAATTTTGATTTTAAAAACTAATTTTCTTAATGTAGGTATATAAGGAATACTTACAGTTGACAAAATAGTTGATAATTTTCCATCTACTATTTTCAGGTAGGGCCTATATATAGTTTCTTTTAGTTTTGAAATTAGTAATTTATTTTCTGGAACATTTGACTAGTTAGTTTAACATGATTTGGCGGAATGGGTTTAAACTAGTTAGTGCTGTCACGAAGAATTTGGGATCGTGAATCAAGAACTTTTAAGATAAACCGGCATCGCAACCAGAACCACTAAAACGTTTATAGCTAATCTATTAAAAAAATATTATCGTCCTACAGTCAAATTTTAATAGAAAGGGCCTTTTATAAAATACAAGGTTTTTGTGTGGTCAAAATTCAAAAATTTTACTATATTATCAGTGTTATTTTAAGGGTATTGATAATATCTATCAAAATGAGCTACGGATCACATGACTTGACGTATGAATATAACAAAGTAGATCCAGTAAATTTACTAGCTTTTTATGAAAATTGGACTGTATTTACCAATTTACTGCGATTATTATTATTTTAGTTGTTTAGTCCCCCCCCCCATCTTTAGTTAAGCTCTATTTTCAAGATTGTGCGCTATTATATTGATACAACACTGTGTGTTAAGTACCGCAGATTCATAAACATATCCCAGCTAACTATAATCACATTATTAGAACAAAGAAGAAACATGCTAGTTCATGTGATCTACTTGTAGATTGTACCGACACAATAATATGTAGGCCATCTTTACAATTGGGATCTATTTATAGCATCGCGTCTTACTTCCCATTCAGGTTGTTCGAATATGCACTCATTACGCTGATGTGTTAAGGATGGAGGTCTAATTTAGAATAGGTGTGCTTGCATCTGCGTGGAGGGAGAGTGGAAAACAGTTTTGGAATAACTACCCTCAGTACACCCGACTGGGGTTCGAACCTCCGATATCCCCGTCATAGGTAGTCTAGTCTAACACAGGAGTGATGCCTTAGACCAGGGATGACAAACACGATTTGGGTGACACGCCGACATGAAAAAAAAATGGGGTGTGGCTGTGTCATGGACACGGCCGTGGGTTGTACGTGAATACGTTTATGTAACGGGTTATATTTTTCCCTCCACCGCGCGCGATGCGTCACTGTTCTCGCTTATCGTAATGAATTCTTTGATCCTTTAGCTATCCAGTGGTATAATTTAATTTTGGATGTAAAGGAAAGATTCGAAACTACAACACCAAACTGTATCCCCCGATTTTGTTATCATTAGGTTTTTTGTATTGCCCCCGTATGGTAGCAAATTTAAAGACGTATTCACGTCAAAAAATTAACATTAAACTTTTCCCAATGTGGTAAATTTTTCGGAGTCAATGATATTTCCATAGCCAAGTCGTTCTATGTCACGTGACAGTGAGTGAGCTTTGTGACGTAGACGGTTAGAAATATTCTTATGTTCTGTTAAAGACAAGTTATGAACCGAACATAAATTCTTGGCTAGCAAAATACAACATATTTCAAAATAGTATGGGAAATACTACGTAGATTTTTAATTTTAACATATAAAATTGTCTTTTTTTTACTTAAAATGACTGAAATTAATGTATCTAAGGGCTAAGACACTAAAATTTAATAAATTTTCCCTCTTTAAAATTTAAGTTTATTTTTTTAGTATCACGTTTAACTACTCGTTCGGGTTATGTACTAATTACGCTGATGGTTTTAGAAATTGGGGAGGTTATACTTAGCGGAAGTGTATCCGCATTTGCGTGGAGGGAGCGTGAAAAACTATTTTAGAAAAACCAGCCTCAGTATACCCGACTGAGATTCGAACCTCGATCTTCCCGTCATCGGTAGTCTCGTCTAGCACAAGAGTGACGCCTTAGACGATACAGCCACTAAAGTTGGCTAGGCTTTATTAAAATATTTTCAATTTGATTTGAGTTATTCATTTCATTTCATAATGTTCAACAAGTTTTGATTTTTAAATAATTTCTCATGAAAATTAGAGTAGATAGGTGGAACACTAGAATAGTTTAAAATTCATCTGGTGCTTAAGTGGGACACTGGTCGGAAAGGTCTCGCCAACCCTGCCTTAGACCATGTGACCACCGAAGCAGGTGGTGGCTTTGTTGAAACACGAATCAAACTAAATATAAATAAATATATTTCCAATCGAACTTGAAACATTCAATAAAAATCATCACATATTACTACTCGTCCGGTCTATTCGCATTTAATCAAACGAGTTGGATGGAAATTAATGAAGGCAGAACTTGGAGAAAATTTGTCAGCATATGCGTGGAAAAAGTGTGGGAAATCATTTAGGAAAAAAAACTACTTAACTTTTCTGAATTGGGGCCTCATTAAAATAAAAAGTTTCTCACGGCTAATTTAGATCGTTTTAGGCCGCAATTTAGTATCTATCTATCTTATGAATTTAAACTACATAAAATAAAATGTCCAATATTTGCTATGGTTAAAAGATTTTGCTCTAATTTATAACACAAAATAAAACATATTTTGTTGAAAACTGTGTTCACGCCCCTAGCAGCATCAATATTCCCAGAACAAGTAATTTGAGCTACGAAGCCTATTAAGGTATGTAGTTTCGCAATGTATGAACAAGTAGAACAAGATTATAACTAGGAGCTGTACTCAAATACGGGCATTTACATTTCCCCCCAAAGATTTATCTGATTGCCAAACCCTTCCTTCACCTCTGACAAGACGTGTATTAATCACAACTTGTGAATGTGAGGAATGCCAGGCCTCCACCGTGGTTCGGATCCCACGTTAAACCGTAGGTCCTCCATTTCATCTCACAATCACCCTACCATTGCACATTAGCGTAAGTGCGTACAGCCCGAACGGGTGGTAAGACGCGGTGATGATGATAATAATAATAATAATAGTTTTGTGAAATTAACGTGAATATATGGCGAATCATTTGGTAGGTGAAACAAAAATAAAACGTGTTAGTAGGCCTACAGTTTCTAAACTAGGGACCCTAGGAAAATATTCGTGAGATATGTGTACAACCCGGGCGACAACAATGTTGTGGGAAAAAGCCGCGAGTCAGGTAATTTTAAAGTCAACACGTTTTTAACTTCATGGACTTGTACAAGCACTTAGCAGAAATTAAGCAATAGATAGCAAATGTTTTAACTAAGTTTAGCACAGCCTTTTATTGAAGAAATAGCCAATTATTGTCTCACGGTAATTTTGACTTTTGTTTAAAAGCCATTGCTGGCAATAGTCGATGCAAGGTAACTCTGACTTTTTCTTTAAGACAGTGCTAGCTATAGTTGATTCAAGGTAACTTTTCATTACGGTTGAAAATCTACTAGAACATCTCAGTTCTGAGATTCTTCAAAAAAATATTTTATCACGTTGATATGTGAAGTAAATTTTACATCAACAGTTATACATTTTCATGGTTATGTATAATAAAGAACCTCCCTCCCCCTTTATGATAATATTATAGATACACCACTGCTATAATATATCAATAATGTTAAAACGACGTGTGCATAAAGTTTGGTCAGAGTTGAAAGAAGTTGGCTATTTCTCAAAATATTCGAAATTGTGGGTAAAACTTGGTCCAGTTAAGAGTCCACTTTCATGGGAAGAACCTTTGAGGAAATTCGAACATACTTTTGACGTAAATACGTCTTTAAATTGGCTACCATACGGGGGCAATCCAAAAAACCTAATGATAACAAAATCGGGGGATACAGTTTGGTGTTGTAGTTTCGAATCTTTCCTCTACATCCAAAATTAAATTATACCACTGGATAGCTAAAGGATCAAAGAATTCATTACGATAAGCGAGAACAGTGACGCATCGCGCGCGGTGGAGGGGGAAGCGCCGCCATTTTGAGGTTATTTTGCTGCGTATCGAGATTTGCAATTAGTATAATCAGTATATTTTATTTAAAAAATATAACCCGTTACATAAACGTATTCACGTACAACACACGGCCGTGTCCATGACACAGCCACAACCCATTTTTTTTGAGATCAACATCAATAATATTATACTACTATATACTACTGTATATTATTATTTTATCAAACGTGACAGCTGCAATCTGCTGATCACATGATTTGGCGTATAAATATGTGAAAATAGATCTAGTAACTTTTCTATCAGCCCTATTAAAATTAGACTTTAGCATGAGTGGTTGTGAAATAACTATTTAAATAAAAACAAAGCTATTGCTTTTTCTTAAGTTTTATGAATTAATTGCTTTCATTTATATGAAGTCATAATAAACAGCTTTACTGAGGAAGAATATATACATATATATTAGGGCGGAGCGTAAAAACTTTTTTTTCGAAATGATTTTCCCGCTAGTGCGGAAAAGTTGTGGATATGTTTCAGAAACATGTGTAGAAAATTTCAGATTAATCAATAAATATCTTCCGGTTCCACTTTGGGGTCTAAATATGCGAAATTAGCCGAAAATGATGTAAATTTTCACAGTTCAGTGACTTTTTTAATTTAAAGATTTTTTTTTCCCGCTAGCGCGGAAAATTCGGAAGAATATATTGGAAACCCAAGTACAAAGTTTTAGAGCAATCAATAAATATCGTCCAGTTCCATTTTGAGGTAGAAATATACGAAATTAGGCAAAAATATAGGAAAATTAGGGGTCAAAATTTAGGGAGAAATGAAAAACTTTAGCGTTAACATTTATTTATGGAAGCTTTAGACATTTATTTTACTAAAATTAGATATTCGTAAATAATAGTTATAGCACTAAACAAAAATCTTACTACCCACGCAAAACACAAACTTTATAGAAATAAGTGTGTTTCGAGTTCCAGAATAAAAGTTGCAAATGTGCATCAAGCGCATTTCATTCACTTGTTTCCATATTTTTCACTCTATATTGGTGTTTTGTTTCAAACGATGGCATGACACACCTTGACTCCATTCTGAATCTGATGTATCCATCACGCTTGGTCTCTCCGATGACAGCAAGGGAAGCTTCTGTTGTCAGTTTTACTCCTCTTTCAACACATTGAGTGTGGCACGGGTAGTTAATGTTTCCCAATGCCAACACTGGACATTCGCCAGACTTTATCAGTTGCACTATGTCTTCGTTCGACAAGTGAGTGGTAATCGGAGGTTCCTTTAGTTGGCAATTCTGCCAGTCTATGAGATCAATGTAAGATTTAGCTTTAAAGTTCAGTTCAGGAATTTGGAACACACGAACTCCTGGTCCCGTTTCTTTCCTTGCTTTCAAAATCCTGCGGAGGGCAAGTTCTCGCACATTCTGGTCTGGGTCAACAAGCATTGCAAGTATTATTGCTTCAGGATGACCAAAGTAGCCATTTCTTTGGATGACGCGATCCACAACTAGCTTCAGATTGTCTGTAAGATAACGTGAAGCTTGAATTGTTTTACAAAGATTTCGTGGTCCATCTGTACAATTGGGATGCGATTTGATTCTGAACCACGCAGGTGCGTAAACCTTCATTATAAACTCAGCCAAAGCTTGTAGTTCTTTGGAGGGATCCTATGTACCAATATAAACACGCAAGATTCGATTAGCAGTTGTCAACCAGCGGGCATGAGAAAGATTTCCAGTATTTTTGTGTGACAAATTCTTAGGACACACACCATTTGTCACTGCAGTGCAGATATCCCTCAAATATCTCTGGTCTGTGCTCATATCAGTTTTTTCTTCAGAAGGAACTGCGGTCTCAATTTTCTTAAAGTCCACAACAGGTAAAAGTTCACAATTCTGAAGCTGTTTTCCAATTGGACCACAATACGTTTTAGGGCCAGTTGTATCGCCATCCAAGTGCTGCATTAGATGCCTGAGCAGTAGCTCATTTCCATGAAGCTGGCACACGAACCAATGTAAGGATTTCTTACAAAATAGTTCTATACGGCGGAAAAACACCACCCTTATTTCCCGTGTTTACTGGGGTCCCATCATCTCCTAATGCTAACAGTGTAGTGAAATCAATATGACGTTCTTTGCAAAATGTCGTTATACTTTCAGTAATGTCTTTAGCAGAAGAGGTTATTGGTGACACGTGCCCTACATATTTGCAGCCAGGTTCTTCTATTAGTGTCACGTGTTCTTCAAGCACTCTTTTCTGATGCAGCGTCCCCTCAATGTTCTTCTGAGTTAAAGTTTGATCTTTTCGACCGTCAAAATACAGTCCTTTCAAGTTATTGGTGCCAAATAAATTGAAATCTTGGGCTTGGCGTTCCATGCGATATTTCTTTCTTTCCCTTCTTATCCTATGCCTGTCTATAACATGGGACATGTCGTCATGTGTCACAACTCCTAAGTCTTCAAGAAGTGCACTTGCTACTGTTGCCGCAGCTCTGTCGGACACTCCCATTCTGTCGCACGCACTAGCTAGGGCTGGAAGGCGGGTTGTTCGTGATATACTTTTACCACTTACATTCGATTGCGATGAGGTTAAAGGTATATAAGTAAGATCCTGACACTGTTGCTCACCAACAAGATCAGAAGAATGAGATAACTTCAAATCTTCACATGAAAAAGCTGTGGTTGCGTTTTAACTTGTCTTCTGTTTTATGAACCTTTCCTGTTCCTTTTCAAACCTATACGTTCGTTTCCTAAGTTTCTGTGTTGTCGCAATATCAACTGGGCCTATCACCATTTTCCTTGAAGTCCTCTAATCCTCAAGAAACAGTCTTTCTAAGTCTGGAACTTTCCTTTCACGTGGGCATTTACATCTGTTGAGAGATGCACACTTGCAAGAACAAATATCAAACAAACGCTGTTTTGATTCAGATTGGAAAATTAGTAATTTGGACTTAATATTTTCCGTCTGTTTCTTAGCGAGAAATCTCTTCATGCTCTTGTATTTATCATTAAATGATCTAATCATTTTGATTATTCTTTCCCTAAAAAATGTTGGAATTGAGGCAACCTGCCAAATTGTTTCAACCTTTTCAGCCACATAAACCACTATCGCCCCTACAGATGGGTCAGATTTTGTATTCTTTTTCAATTCATTTCTCACCAACCAAAAGTACTTCATAATATCTTCGTATGTTGGTAGAACGCGAGTACTTAATTCTGCTGGATACCCAAAAACGGGACAAAAAACATCACCTCTACTGTGCCTTTTTATCATCAGCTTCTTCACATTTTCTGACGATTGCGACATTTCTCCGTTATATCTTTTAAGTACACTACTAGTTCAACACAATATTAAAAATCCGATAACACTTTCACATGTACTATTTTGCAATAAAATTTAGACTTTACAATTGAATACCTGTATTACAAACGTGCCACGAGCAGAACATTCGACCAACGATCAAACTACAATGATCGAACATGAGAAAACTGAACTTAATGGGGAAATTCCCCGCAGATGGCCTTGATTTCGCTTGTGCAATCTTTTTAGTGGAGGGTAGTGACATCTATTGTCTCTAGCGTGGGCGTTGATCAACGTTTATGGCTGCCCGAAAGTTCCCTGGCATTCATTGCAATAATTTACTATAATACCATCTATCAATGAACCATTCAACTTTAAGCAAGTCTGAATATTTTATATCTAAGCTGATAGATAGTGCTAACAGTGCAATGCAATACGAAGAACTTAGACTGAAGTATATAATTGTTATAATAAATGAATTGAATATCGAAAACATTTGGCGCGTAACCATGGCTGCCGGGCCAATGCAGGTTGCTATGATAAACGCGCGCCAGAGAATGTGTTAAGACGCAAAAGTCTAACCGGAAGATATTTATTGATTACTCCAAAATTTTGCACTTATGTTTCTTAAATATTCTTTCAACTTTTCCGCGCTAGTGGGAAGAAAAAATCTGGAATTAAAAAAGTCACGAAAATTTGAAAATTTACATCATTTTCGACTAATTTCGTATATTTAGAACCCAAAGTGGAACCGGAAGATATTCATTGATTAATCTGAAATTTTCTACACATGTTTCTGAAACATATCCACAACTTTTCCGCACTAGCGGGAAAATAATTTCGAAAAAAAAGTTTTTACGCTCCGCCCTAATATATATACAAACACATGAGGTACAGTTAGCAGAATGTAACGAGAAACTTATTTCTGCTGATTATCTTTCTGACGTTTTCCGGCCTCTGCCCCAACACTGTGAGAGATCCACGATGGTTCAATAACAACGAGTGTATCAGCGTCAATATTCTCCGCGAGAGTTGCCGAAATCTGTCTGATGTGTTCTTGGTGAGTTTCTATTTCTTCAGCTAGCTTGTCCCAACTGCTAGAAACACCACTGCAGTGCGGAGCATAATGACTAAAAAGAGGAGTTAACAATTCTTAAATGTTTTTTTACACTCGGACCCATGTCAATAAAACTCAGCCTATTTATGGTTTCATAAGCGCCGGAACTTTTATGGGGGAGGGGGCGGAGGAATAGAGGGGAAGGAGGTAGGGCACGGGTAAATCACATTTTCTTACAGGAGGATCATGGGGGGCAAGTGTCTTGGAAAAAATGTTTGGCAATTATTTACTTACGATTCTCACAACCAGTAGCCTTAAACAAGATTGATTAAGACTCACCCTTTCTTTTAATTCGCATTTCCGATTTTTTATGGAACATACCATAATATCAATATATATATATATAACACCACAGGTGACCTGGTGGTCTAGGGGTAAGGTGTCAGACTTCTGTGCTGAGGGTCCGGGGTTCAATGCTCGGTCCCGGCACAGATTTATCTGATTGCCAAACCCTTCCTTCACCTCTGACAAGACGTGTATTAATCACAGCTTGTGAATGTGTGGAATGCCAGGCCTCCACCGTGGTTCGGATCCCACGTTAAACTGTAGGCCCTCCATTTCATCTCACAATCACCCTACCATTACACATTAGCGTAAGTGAGTATAACCCGAACGGGTAGTAAGACGCGGTGCTAATAATAATAATAATGATAATTTTAACACCACGTCCTACTACCCATTCGGGTTATACGCGTATGTACTAATCATGGTTTTAGGGGTTAGGAAGGCTATATTTATAGGAAGTGTACCAGCATTTACGTAGAAACCCATTTTGTAAAAACCACCCACAGTACACTCGACCGAGACTCGAACCTCGATCTTCCCGTCATCGAGAGTCTAGTCTACTGCGAGAGTAGCGGGTATCAAAATATATTAAACTGGTGGATCTTTGCAGCGATGACTGCAGATTATCGGACTCAAATGTAATATATAACTTTCCCAATAAAAAGTTTAGAATACATTTGAGTCCAATAATATATTATAATAAGCCCTCGCTCGACTTTCTAATTAAAAGTTTACTCGTCAAGAACTATCGACTTTGATATTTAGCTTTCGGTGTTTAATTATAATTAAAACGTGTATTCTCCCCCCCCCCCCTTTCACGCCATGATGATAGCTTTAAAACAACCCCTCTCCCAGCTCTCTATTTATTTGTTGCAACAAACCCATCGAGTCAGATATGAGTTGTTATTATTTTTAACCAAAGAGAAATATTTATTTACCGATATACAAATACACACAAGTCATTGTTTCCATGGTGATGTAAGCAAAGAATGATTGCACAAATGAACCAATGTCCACACAGAAGTAAAAGATGGAAAATTCGCTAGGAAATTGGGTTTTAGTTTTTAAGCTACTATTTTCTCCGATTTCCTAGAAAATTAGTATTCATTTTTCAAAATTGGTTGAGCCATTTTCTCGTAATTTCAATTACCGGAAACGGGCTTGTTAAATTATTTATATAAGAAGTCTTGTTGAGATTAAATAAAAGTTGTAAAGAAATGAAAAATCCAAATGAAAAATGTTTTTGGTCCCAGCCTTAGGTTTTGCAAACGGACTATTTGGTGAGCAATTTACACCGATAAGTTTAAATCAATTCCATATTTTGCTCTTCAAATGACCGATAGTTACGACACATATTGTCCACTGCACGATACCCATGTTAGACTATAATATCTTTGTGATCTGAGTATTGTGCATCCTGTGCTATGAGGCCACGTAATTGTCTATACGTGGTAGTTAGAGATTGACACGTATGGGAACATATGAAAAGTGTGACAGTTCTCGGGATAAAAGTTTACGAATATTTTTTGGGTTAGTCGATAGTTTAAAATGTAGTTTTTTTTAAAATTCTATTTATTAGGTCATATTGAAGATATTTCAGTATTCCAGAAACTCATAATAAACTGTAAATAAATATGTTAATTTGGGGTTTGTACACAACATTATAAATATTATTTTATTATTCTTTTGGAAACGAAATTTTAGGTTTGTTCGAAGTGGGCCAAAAATTCAAATTGTGGCCCCAGAAATTCATTGCGACCTCACAGAGAGTTTATACATGTTTGCATTTTATTTAAATTAATATTTTAACAAAGTGACTGTCCTTCGGTTATGACAATGTTACACAAAAAAGCTGTTCAATGTTGTTCGAGTGTCGAGAGAAAGAAGTGGAATATTAGCTGATATTTGTGTTGATAAAAGCACCTATACTTCTACAAAGCTTAAAATAAGGCTTGCCTTGTTAAAAAAAAATCAATACAAGCTTTTAAATATTTTAAACCTAATAGAATACGCCAAACATAAACCTTTTATAGGGAAGGGGATTACATTAACGACGGGCTTAGGCCCTCAACTGAAAATGCCTGGAGACGCCACTGAAACAGGTACTTTGTGCCTTTGATTTACAATTTTGTGAGAGGGTACTGATCTTTCTATTAAAAATAAGCTATTTGTGTCGGAAATGGATGTGCTAAGGGCTCAAACCAACATCCTGTGTTTTGAGAGCCTCCGGTTACATTCTGATTCTCAATGTAGTCCACATCATCTACAGTCCAATTTTAAAAGGAAGGGTTTTTCAGAAAATACAAATATATATTTTTCGGTTAAAATTGATAACATTTTACAATTTTATATATGCTATCCTTGATATTAAAGCATCTATCAAAAATAACAGCTACAGTCCATATGACCTGACGTATGAATAAATGAAAGTAGATCTAAGATAAGAAGACCCTTCCTATGAAAATGATAGTGACCAAGTCCATTGCCCGGCCTACGCGCTCTATTTTCAAAGGAAGAAATGCGTGTTCAAGCTTTCCGCGGCTCAGGAATTCAATTACATCTCGGGACAAAGTACGGTGTAAATTGTGCTAAGGTCAGATGGTATTCATTACTGGTCAATGTCGTCGGTCGGAAATGTGCGCAACAACGACAATAAATAGGATGGGCATAGACCAGGTTTGATGAAGGAAAGGTGAGAGGAGAGAGGGGGGGGGGGAAATCGTGTCATCTATTTCTAAACCTCCGTCATAATGGTACACATACTGTACAACAATGTTTTAGACTGCAGTTCTTGTTTCGAATAGCTCAGTTAGTTTATCAGTCTTATCGTCAAGTGCACAATAATTACACTTTAGTAGCTTACATAAACATAAATAATTTAGAAAAAATATATTTTTGCTGAAATATTTGTGTTTCCTTTCTATGTAACCAGCAGCGTTGGCGGAGCAATTTAAGGTGAGGATGCATGGAACACGAGTTAAGGGAAGTGTTTCTGCAGAGTTTATAGCAAAAAAAGTTTTTTCGGTCAAAATAAATCAAATATTGTTCCAGTAGAATTATATAGTTTAATTTTCTTCACATGTTGATATCAACAGCTGTTGAATATCTGTCATGAGTATAGCGGCATTAGATGACAAACTTTTAAAAATAAGAGAAAAAGTTGTCATTAAATTACAGGACACGTTCGACAGATATTCAACAACTGTTGATATCAACATGTGAAGAAAATTAAACTTTAGGTTTGTACTGGAGCAATATTTGATTTATTTTGACCAAAAAAAAGTTTTGCTAAAAAAACCTGCAAAAACACTGGTATATTCTCGCGACCCCTACATCCTCACCTTTAAGGCGTCAGAATCCTTACCATCTGCACCAAAAATTGGTTCCCCGCGTGTGATTTTCCATTCCTGTACACATGCTGATGTGGGTGCATTTCCACATAACAGCTCTTATCGCCCACACCTATGTGTTGAGCGCACAGTCCAATGTTCACAGTGAGTACCTTGTCCGACAGCTAGAAAAAGCTACTAGAGCTCGTTTCATGTATTCATGCGCCAGCTCATGCGATCTGAAGTTGTCACTTTTGCAAGATGGTATTAATACCTTTAAGACTACTCCAAGGTACGAACCTACTTAAGCGAGTTATACCGACCGAGCGGCCGCTGCCGTTAGCGATGATAGTGCCAACATTGGCGGATAAAAGGTGTCATATTATCAGCACAACGAGTCCTCCGGCCGTTTATCTCAGTTTTCTAAACCGGAGCTGCTACATCTTTATCCAAGTATCTCCTCATTTAACCTCATAAGGCTTGAGTTTGGCCTTGTTACAGACTCACTGCTTCACAGATACATTTTGGAAGCACCGGGGATCGAACTATAATAATGAAGTAAAATATTGGCAATGTTGCAAAAAAGTTTGTATTTCCTGAAAGGCCCTTCTAATGAAAAGTGGAGTGTACAAGGTAATTTTCGATGTACAGTGGGTCAAGATTTAGCGAGCCAGTTTATTGGGCCAACAGTAAGTAAACCCGTCTTGCCCCCTCAATGACAAATTTGGAACAAGGGACGTTCGATCTTGGATCGAGCTTTAGGAAAATTGACTATTTACCCTAGATTAATCAATTTTTAGATCGAGTCAAACGTCTCGATATGATTCATGAATCGATTCTTTATTTGGCGATAAAAAAAAAGATCGAATCGAAAGGAATCTCACCTTAAATACAGGAATATCTTATTGGATGTATGATTTTTTTTATTACTATTAATAACATTTTGAAATCAAAGTATGCAATGCTATGCCACAAATTAGTATATAATTTATTATGTGATATATAATTTATATGATAAATAATAACGTAGTTAAGGTTAAAGGGTGTTTTAATGGTCGACCTGAAATATTAACTAATATCACAATTATTTAAAATTGATTTTTAAAGACATTATATGGATCATAAAGGTGTTGTATTGACTATTTGTTGTAACAAAGCTTGTTTTATAATGTGATAACAATAATATTAAATATAGCCCGCTTCGGTGGCCGCATGGTCTAACGCGCTACTCTCGCAGTAGACTGGACTTCTAATGACGGGGAGATCGAGGTTCGAATCTAGGTCAGGTGTACTGAGGGTGGGTTTTCCAAAATAGTGTTCCATTCTCCCTCCACGCAAATGTGGGTACACGTACTCTAAATATAACCTACTCAATCCTTAAAACCATTAGCATAATTGGTATATATTCGTATGATCCGAATGGGTAGTAAGATGCAGTGTTAAAAAATGTTTGAATACAGGATATAATTTACTATATAAACATTATTAATACCATAGCAATAGTTTACCAACTGGCAATCACCATTTGAGTAAATTAACCATAGTAGGAAATACACCGTAATTTAATGGGCTCAATCATTGATTTTTTTTTTTTTCGAAAAATATTTATTTAATACATACTTAAAATATGGTTTAAGTAACTTCTTTTTTTTTTACGAATCGATAAATCGATCTTTAAATATGCAAGCGTATAACCCGAACGGGTAGTAAGACGCGGTGCTAAATATTATTATTTAAATATGCACTTGATTTTTTGTCTAGATCGATGCAAAACCTCATGATCTCTATCCATACAGAGAATCGATCCAAGGCTTGTCTTGAACTACACCTCTGAGTGTGAACTTTGACCTCTTGCAGCAGTTTCAGATCTACGTGCCTCTAATCAGCATTGCCGCAATCCAAGGGGTACAGGAAGAGGAGAAACACAAACCAAATGTTCAGTCTGTTTCCGAACATAAAGAAATTAAATACATCCCTTTAGGGTGGATTAAATAGATTTGTTAGTTACGGTTATATTCTTTAAATTGAAAAATGACACCTCTACACGGGAATCGAACCCGGTACCTTTGGCTTAGTACGCCAATGCTCTACCCACTGAGCTATCCCATGCCCAGGCTCATTCTTCACTCAAATAATACGCATTCGTACAACCAAGGACGTAGTCAAGGGGGGTTGGGGGGTTCAAACCCGCCCCCCCCCCCCAATTTTATGAACAAAATATATGATATGGCTTTAATTTATGGTTCAAACAATATCAAAGTTAATGTACAAGTACAAATTAGGGTGCTGTGTTACCATAAAGAGCACCTCAAAAATATTCTAAAGGTATTTAGTATTTAGAATTGGTCATAGCCTCCGGCAGTTAAGGGGCTATGTTGCCATAAAAACACTTCAGATAGCTTCTAGAGGTGTTTATCATTTATAATTTTTTCTAGCCTCCGGCAATTGGGAGATGTGCCCGCCAACCCCCCCCCCTTCCCCCCCGAAATTATTGGCTGGCTACAACCTTGCGTACAACGTTTAATACTATTGCCAGCAAAAAGCCAACTACCGGGTCGATGGTGGCTGCGTTATCTGATAGCTCGTGATCTTAATTAATCAATCAATCAATCAATCAATCTTAATTAATCTTAATTCTTCACGTCCATCACAGATTCTACCTTAAAATATGAGTGAGGAATGACCCTGGGAATGTGACGACCCCTGGATAGCTCAGTGGTTGGAGTATTGGCGTATTAAGCCAAAGGTCCCAGGTTCAATTCCCGTGCCAGGGTGTCATTTTTCAATTTAAAGAACATCCCTTTATGCCCAAACGTAGAAAACAATGACGTTAGGTTAGACCTCTTGCCTTCAGTAAACATGTTCACCCCTGAATGGAGACTGTGCGGAGCTGGCTGAGGATAGCACACGTGTACATGACTCGGGAGTTCCGGGTTCGAGCTAGACCAACTGTCCTAGAGGGGACTATTTCCTATTAGCATGCTACCGTGCTCCACGTCTTATTATACCCACCCAGGCTTATTAGACTGGGGAGTAGGTTAGATTGTAGATTATATGTACCTGCATTTGTGTAGAAAGATAGTGGGAAGCCAATTATAAAAAAAAAAGGTACATCTGATCTCTCGGTGGCAAACTAGACCAGACTAGACAGACGAGTCCACGTGTCCACCAATGCAAGTCACCAGCCAGATTCAGTTCCTTTACCTTTAACAATTTTTTTTTGTTTGTTTTCTGTCATTGCTTCTTACTACCCGTTCGGGTTGTAAGTACAAGTTCTTTTTACAATAATATGTTAGGGTTGAGACAGGTTGAATTTAAAGGAAGTGTATCCGTAATTGCATGGAGGGAGAGTAGAAAACCATTTTGGAAAAAAATCACCCTCAGTTTATCCGACCAAGATCAAACCCCGATCTCCCTGTTATCGATAAACTTAGACCATGCAGCCACCAAGGCGGTTCTTTCACAATATTATTTCCCTGTTTCCGAAGCTTAGACAATCCAGGATGAGGATCATGGAAACATAATTGTGGGAGAGTAATATAGCGACTCGCATCGGCGGGTGCGCGAACTAAACGTCATGCTTGTCTAATCTGGTGTGTCGGTGTTGGGAATGTCGAGGCTCAAATCCCGGCCGGATTTACTAAGAATGTTTTTATTGGTGCAGCCAACAGAAACAAAAATACACTAAATCATTTTAAATTCTGTAACAACTCACTGAAGCAGAAGACTTGGCCCTTTAATACATGAAATATTTAATTACACTCCGTAATGTCAGATGAAGGTCCGTAAGACAAACAAACTATTTTCATGTTTATCCGTATCGGTTTCGTAAACTCTTCTTTACCGCTGACGGGGGAGGTCAGGGTTCCAATCCCGGGAAGGTGTATTGAGGGTGTTACTAAGCTGTTTAACACCCTAGCTCCGAAAATATGCGGGTGTATTTCCTCTAAATTATACATTACTAATTTCTAGTATATTATTGGTTTGATTAAATGCGTGTATCCCGGATGGTTTGTAAGACATGACCAAAAAAAAAGTTTTACAGTAAAATTGTGTGAATGAAATACAAGATTAAAAAAAGAAATCAACTGTCTGTATTCTAAATGTTATAAAACTCTTTACTCAAGTGTGACTATAGGCTATTGTATTTACCTCCCTAACCTAGGAGGGGACAGGAGGGGGTCAGGTGGTGTTTGTGATGTCCATCTCACAAGGAGGATAACATTGACCTTGGTTCAGCCGATAGCGCGTCTGACTACTCATCTAGGAGTCTCAGATTCGATTCTTTGTGTTGGCAAAATCGGAGTGTCCCCTTTTGAAATGATAAATTGACCGGTTGGAGATCTGTACGCTGTCTCTGCTCTATGATTTAGTTAGTTTGTAGGTCGTATTCTGTTATAAACAATTATTAGTTTGAAAAGTGCATTGTTTTTAAATCCAACGCTTCTTATTACGCGTCTGAGCTGTACACATTTATTACTCTTACGCGGTAGGGGTGGTAGACGTATAATTAAGAGGAAATGCACCCGTATTTACGTGAAGGGTAGGTAAAAAACCGATTAGGGAAAAAATCTCCTTTAGTAAAGGCCTACACCTTTCCGGGATTCTAACCCTGATTTCTTGTAACAGACGGATCAGACAAGATGAGTCCGACATTTAGTCCACCTGGTCACCAATATGAGTTAAAGCTCAAATTAAATATCTCTAATAGATTGTAAGAACATGTGCTCGAAATGTAAACGTTATTTCTTCAAACAGTAGCACCCTCATCAATGGTAGCAGTGTATTTAGTTAATTAGTACGCTCAGCACCGAGGTAAATAGCAACTAAATATTTGGGCTTGGATTGGTACTAGGACTTTTTTTTAGCACTCCGTCTTACTGCCCGTTCGGGTTTTATTCTTTTATACTAATTATGCTAATAGTTTTGTGATTAGGAATGTTATATTTTAAAGAAGTGTACCCGCATTTGCATGGAGGGAGAATGGAAAATCGTTTTGTAAAAAACCTCGCTCAGTACATCCGATCGAGATTTGAACCTCGATCTCCCATCATCGGCAGTCTAGTCTACAGCGAGAGTAGAGCCTTAGACCATGCGGCCACCGAAGCGGGTATGGACAAATTGTTTTGAGTGAAGCTCAATTATTTTTACGAACACGAACAAAATTTCACTTTGTTGACGTTTCTCTGATAAAAGGATGAATCTGCCACTTCTTTCCCCTTCAGTAGCAGCGGAACCCTATTTTTACAAGAGGGAGGGAATTAGCAAAAATAGACTTTTGAGAGGTAGGCTCCTTAAACCAAAAAGGGGTCCAGGGACCCAGTTATCCCAGCAAATTTTGAAAATTGGATGCCTCTAGAAGCAATTTGAAATTTGATATAAAATCATTTTTCATCTTTATATTAGAGAGGAGTGAAATAAATCTAGAAGAGCAAATTTATCCTAGGTATGGGGGCAAGTTATTTACAGGAGGTAATGCCCCCTCCTTGTTCCAGTACCACTGTTGTCCCTAAATAGCCCCGAATTCGCACAAATAATATAGATCTAACAACTTTTGCTCCAAGATTCATTGCTGAACTGAGAAATATTTGAAGATAGGAGTCGCTCATCTGTGTGACCAGTCGAGGTGTTTATTTCACGTCTGATTCAAGCGATATTTCACGTTGATTCAAGGATATTTCACGTATGATTCAAGCGATATTTCACGTATGATTCAAGCGATATTGTCATTGCCATGTTGCATGTACATTGTGCTCCAATTCGAGCAACATTTACTGCTCGTCTGACCTTAGCCTAAAGAGCTATACAACACAAGCGGCATTAGAAAGTAGCGAACATGCCAAACGGCCGGTCATGCACGTCGCAGTATTCCGTACGAAACATTTAAAGCGCTAATGAGGTGGAATTCATTAAGAGAAAGCAATGAAGGGAGGCGTTGATCATTAAAAAATATGTGCCATAAGAAACAAGTAGGTAGGTGACAATTTGTTGATTTAAAACATCAAGCTTGGCTTCGAGCTGCATAGTGTACACAACAATCATTATTGCTGGGTTTTTTTTTTACCTCGCGCTACAAAAATTGCGTGCTCTGGTGAATGCGCTGCAAAGGGTTCTAGACACTCATATTATTTGGTTTACGTTGACGGGGTTTAAACCCAGACCGGGTACACTGGGGATAATGATGTACATCCAATTTATGATTGAGGTTTTACACTCCTCTCTTCACGCTTATGTAGTGTCAATGCCCAAAAACAGCCACTTGGATTAAGAAGTTAATACGCTCGATATAAGCACAATTTATTATATAGATATATTTATGTAATTACCGTTTACAATGTTGTATTTAACAAAAGATTGACTAAAATAAAACATATTAAATTATTATTAGTCTTACCTAGGATAGAACAGCCAGTACAAGAGTCCCAATAATATAAATAGTTCAACAAAACCCGCCATTCAACATAAGGAAACGAAAACGGTCTACTTTCAACAATCACATTGACAACACTACCATCGCATTAGTTTACATTCCGATAATACAAGATTATTGGAAGAAAAAACAACGACTTGATAATAAGTTCGAGTTTCTATATCTACAATATAATGGGATAAGTTATTATCATGAATCCTACACAAACTACTTGTCAATAATGCTCTATTTTTAAACCACGTCACCGTACATTGTTCCGATAACCCATGAGGTAGCCAGCCAACAAACTAAACAAACCGTGCGGAAACGAACACAAGAAGTGGGGAACGAGGACACCACGAGAAAGCTAGCGCTTCAGAGATATCTGTTGAGCATAGCCCGAACTAACAATGTGGCGTGATGTCGACGGAAGAAAAAAAACACTTGCTATTGGTAATATCAAGGGGTCACCAGTCCAAATCAACTTGCGTCTCGCTGAATTTAATGAATGAAATCAAATGTTAAAAGTACCTGAAGAGGTGGTAAGGGGAGTTGAGTTCCCTCTGATAAAAGAATCAATCATACACAAATATCACAAATTCCATTTTTTTTTAAATAAAAAGTTGACAGCTGAGATTATTTTGGCAGCATGGGATCAACAATGAAAATGTTTATTATTGAATGTTACTATCAGTTACAAGTCTGTGTTAAGTATTGATATAGTCACAACTATAGATGAGTCGAATCCTATATTTCTCAATCCCAATTCGGAATACAAGTCTTAAATTTAATTTGAATCACGAATCCAAATTTGAATACTCAAATTAAAAAAAATATTATAATTACCACTGATAAATGATGTTTTGTTTGGAATGTATAATATATTACGTCATAAACAATAAAGATAACATCCTGGTAGATCAAATATATTAATACGATTTTGACCTTTCTTGATATCCTCCCAACACACAAGTTTATAAAATTCTTTTTACAAATTTTGACTTTTTTATGTCAATGTTTCGTAATGGTATTCTAGATACCTTTTTTGAGATTTAATGAATCTTGACTATCTTTAATACCACAGGATTCGAGGGATTCAATGAAAAGAGGATTCGAATTTCTCATAATATCTAGTCACAACCTTCTTTGTTGATAGTGTGAGATTAAATCAATTAAAAATATTATAAGACAATAGAAATAAATATTATTTAGTTCAGGACAAAGGATTTTTTTATTAAGTAGGAAAATGTTATCAGAAGTATCACAATAATAAGTGTTTATTCAACTATTTCTTTTTTATTAGTACATTTTAACACAAGAATTGTAGAGCTGTCAGTCAAGATAGTCTGGTTTGTCAATGCCAGGGAGGTCGAATCCGTGCTAGGGTGACTAAATAGTTTCTCATTATTTATACAAGCAAAATGGGTATATTCCAATGTAATTAATGGTGACTGTGTCTATGGGTAAAGGTGCAGACTTCGTGCTGATTGTTCCTGTTTCATCCGTCCCGAAACAGATTTAATTGAATGCCAACCCTTCTTCACTCAGGACAAGACATTATGAATAACACAATCTTGTGCATGTAGGAATGGGCCTCACCGTGGTTCGTGATTCCACGTTAAATGTAGGTCCTACCTTTCATCTCACAATCACCCTACCATTACACATTAGCGTAAGTGCGTATAACCCGGACGGTAGTAAGACGCGGTGCTAATAATAAAATAATAATAATAATAATAATAATAATAATAATAATAAATTCCGTGTAATTAGAAGCCGACTATCATAAACAATGTTTCTAATTGGAAAAAGATTAGCGTGATTAGTTACATTATTTTATCTAATAAATATGATTGCAAATAAGTATCTTTTTCTCTATGGGTATCTAACGCACATTATGAACAAAAAAATATAAGCAGTTGAATGGCAACTAGCTTGATTGTATGAACTACACAATGATCAGTCCTTTGACCGTCAATCTATGGCAAAGTGGTAAACACCAAATTGACAAATGTTAACATTTTTGGCCATGCCTGGAACCAAATCCGTAGCACTTACAGTAGCCCCGTGACTTCTTTGGTGCTGACTGACAGTTCACAGCTGACTTCTGACAGTCAACAATTTAGATATCTACCTAAATTTTGACTGTCAGAAGTGACAGCTGCTAAACACATGTTTTTTGCAGATCATATGGTTCGGCTAGGGATACATAATTTGTTCTGGTAACTTTTCAAAGCACCAAAGAAGCCATGGGCTACTGTAGCTCAGTAGGCGTACACGCAGCAAAGTCAAGGAGTCGGACAATAAATCAAAATAACCAAGAGGAAAAAATTATAATTTGTTCATCCACTTTAATATTAGGTTGGAAATTGATGAAAAAAATCAATCTGCAATTTAATAAAATATATTTAATGCTAGTAATATTCTTAAAACTCACTGTATTCTTTGTAGATAACTGATAATAGGGGGTAGCCCAAATATATATCGTTAAACTTTAATTTAACTAGGTTCTAACCCGCTTTGTGGCCGCATGGTCTAAACGCGTTACTCTCGTGTTAGACTTGACTGTGGAGATCGGGGTTCGAATCTCGTCAAGTGTACTAAGGGTGGTTTTTCCTAAAAGGTTTTCCGCCCTTCCTCCACTCAAATGAAGGCTCACTTTCTCTCAATTAAACCTTCCTAATTCCTAACCCATTGAGCGTAATTAGTTATAGGGGTATAACCCGAACGGGTAGTAAGACGCGGTGTTAAAAGAATCTAATCTCTACATTATCAATAAGAAATAAGGCGTGTACGTATCATAATTAGTTTATACTTTTAATAAATGACAAGCTATATTTTTTAATGTATGCGAACTAAAAAACAATTATTTTATGTTACAGGTCTGTGCCAGACCGGCCCTATTGGTCTATTGGTCAGCGTCCCTGGCTACTATCATCCCATTGCGGGTAAGACGTATAGCAACGTTTTGTTCCCACTCGGTGGTCTTGGGGTAGAGGGTGCTTGATTCAGGACCCGATATTCGTGGGTTCAGACCCAGCCAATTGTTCTTGAGCAGTAAAAGTTCGTGGCGCAACTTCCTCCGTATGGCAAGTAGAGCCATCGGTCCCATGTCAATTGTGGCGTGTTAAAGAAACCTTCAGGGTACGAGAAAATACCTTTCCCGGCCAAATTGGTAGCTCCTTTCACACTCGTACATAGAAATTTCATTCTCAGTTCATAAAGTGCACTTTAAATAGGCTACCTCAAATAAATAATAAAAAAATGTCCTCACAGAGCGGCTAAATGTAAACATACACGGCGACCGAATACAATAAAAGGTGTTACGCTCTTTTTTTTTCCAAGGCACTTTACTACCCATCCGGACTATCCGCATTTAACTACACTAATGGGGTAAGGATGAGGAAGGTATAATTTAAAGAAGATGTACCCAATTTGTAAGGAGGGAGAGTTAGAAAACTATTTATGAAGAACTATTTATGAAAAACTATATTGAGTACACCAAGCCGGTATTCGAACACCAACCCTCCCCTTAGTAGCAAATCAGAATAGATGAGCTCAACGTTTAGAATGCGTGTCCACCGTTACAAGGGGTGCAGACTGAAATGCCGGGTAACGTTGAAGTTTGAATATCAATAGGATGCAGTGAGGATGGTTTTCCACCTCTCTTTCCAGCCCAATACGAATGCACTTTCTCTAAAGTACGCTCAACATTCACGTAAAAGTGTAAATTTTGAAAATATAACAAATGAATTCCCACTAAACAAATCTATTTGAACTGACTGACTTACCTCATGAACACATGTTATGGATGAGAATGGAAATTTGGTACCCAACTATTTTTATAGATAAAACAAAGAGGAAATTAAAAAGTTATTTTAATTTAAAATTATTAACCAACAAAATCTCCGGGCATATCTATCCAAAATATAGTTTCAGCTTCTCATAAACTTTATAAGTGAAACCTCTTCTACAGACTCCGTATCCGTAGTCCGTGGTATTTGGTCCTAATACATTATATTAGAGTCCATACCGTTCGTATCCTTAGCCACATGACCGCGCCAACCAATGGGAGAGTCAGAGACTTGTCCAATAAAACTCTTCTTCTTCGTCTACAGCAAGGAGCAACTGCCAAACAGTCAGCTGATCGATAAAATAATCTTGAACAACTTTTTGAGAAAACGTCCAGGATATACTTGAGCTGTAGGTCAAGTACAATCACAATACCTACAGTAGCCCCATGGCTTCTTTGATGCTGACTGACAGTTCACAGCTGACAGCTGACGGCTTTGAAAAGCTACCATACCAAATTATGTATCCCTACGCCGAACCATATGATCTGCAAAAAAACATGTGTTTAGCAGCTGTCACTTCTGACAGTAAAAATTTAGGTATATACCTAAATGTTGACTGTCAGAAGTCAGCTGTGAACTGTCAGTCAGCACCAAAGAAGCCACGGGGCTACTGTACATATATTTATAGCAAGGTTCGAACCATCACACTTTTAATTAGCAACGGATCCTTTCGCTGCCATTGGTACTTTTATTTCAATGTGCTCGCACATATTTACATAACTGTGAGTGGTAGTCCGTATAGACTTAGTCCTTTGAAAGTTCAAGTTGACCAACTTCTACGGAGTACGGACCAAGATTTCGATACGGATCAGGACTCTATAGACACAGGAATATGATACTGTGACATCGATTTCTTACGGATACAGAGTCCATAGATGGGACTTGAGCTGTTATATTATATAAAATGAAAACTAGGCCTGGAAGCAATTTTATTTTGCACACTTTTTAAATGTGGTCACAGCAATCGAAGAAAATGCTTGCAATATAACTACGAGAGCAAGTTTAGTCCAAAGTTTTGCAAACTTTGAAGAAGTGCTAGTTAGAATTATATAAAAAAAATGCTAATACGTTCCCTTAAAAAAAAATAGTTTTGTTTAAGACAGTGTCGTAAAAAACATCTGGATACTAGAACGGATATTATATTATGTGTGTCACAATCTATAATCCGTAGATGAACTTTGGATATTAAAAAGGTCAGTCTATATAGAGGTAAGGTCACGCCAGTTATCTTGGTTTAATGCGTTTCTTCATGATCTATTGATTTTAACTTCCATTTACATTAAAGTAAAATACAAGAAAGAATTCTAAAGGTTTTATATTAGGAACAAGAGGAGGAGATCGAAGACCTAGTTTTCTCAATTAAAGTGTAATTAATAAGTAATTACGAAAATCTAGGCCTAGTTCGTTACTGTTTATCACGCTAGACTCTGGTTAAGAAGTTCAAAAAGTCGATAGCCTATCCATTAGTGATTATGGTTCAAACACGCAACTTTGTCTAGTTACTTTTTTTCACTAAAAATCATCTTTATAAATTTTCATTTAACTTACTTTTGACATCAAACTATTTATAATTGAGTACACAACCTGTAGTTTGGTACTAATGTGATACCTTTTCCATCCGGAGCAGCGCGTGCACTCACTAAGGCAGTCATGAAGTACGGTGGTTTCCCGTTGATATTCACACAGAATTCTACGAGCGAGCGAGAAAGAGTCTACAAATTTTACCGGAAAGGTGTCTCATATACTTTCTAAGGAGCTCTTAAATGCCGCTTTGACATGATACCCTTACCCTCTGAATGAAGTATGTTGTACCACGGATTTTCATAACTCGATAAAAATCCGTTGACCTAGACCGAGTTTGAACCCGCAAACATCTATAATTTTACTCGTTTCAATCAGCGTCAGCCTGGCTCATCTTCAGGCCCTCGGCTAATATTTCATAGGGCCCCCTACAAAACCCATATCGATCAAATGTAGTTTTATTATAAAATTTAAAAATAAATTACCAAGACAATTTGCTTTTATTATTGTTTCCAATAAAGCTGATACACCCCCGCCGAACCAGAATTAGGATTCTTGACAGAGGAATAACATTCAATCCAATATAATTAAATACATTTTTTTAACTGCACTTACACAAACTGAGCTTAAAAATAACTTAACTGCCAAAATTAAAACTAAATACAAATGTCCAACTGATCTGTTCGAAATAACTTTAGTTCACACAATTAAATATAAATACAAATGTACAGCTTAGTAAAAGAAAAAAAAAAAAGAAATATAATACATCCCGTTAATCATAGCAAGGATATATTTTGTTAATTAAACATTAAAAAGTTTATAGCTCTGGATAATATTCTAGACTATACAACTGTGTAAATAAAAACACATTTTAAAGCAGTTTCAGAATGTATTACAACAACGTGGAAAGTTATAAATTTTGTCTTGTAGCGATACATTCGGAAACTTTTTAGTCGATCTACATTATCGCCAACGTTAACAATACCGAATTAAAATTAATATTCAGTGAACAAAAGTATCCAACAATTCTGGGAACCAGCATGGAGAAAAAGAATAACTTTTTATTGTCAGAATAATAACTTGAACTTTTAATTGGATGCTGCTATTTAATCTATTTTTCATATTTGTTGAGCTTAGAAAAAAAAAAAACACCACATGCTACTTGCGCACAGAGTCATTACAAATTTGAAAGCGGCGGAGTTAAGGTTAGTGAAGAATCAGGATCGTGCTGATATTTAATGTAAAACAGAAATTGCTCAACGTTAAAACTTATAGCATTTTTCGAGGCTGGAATGTTCTTTCATACAAAGTTCTAAATTAACATCTTGGTCCTAGACATCATCAAGCTCGTCCTCATCTTCAGACTCATGACACCCAATATCATTGCTGAGAGAACTGCAGGTCTTATGGAGTAAAGCTTTATATTCGCTCTCTGTCAGTTAACTGTTACCAAATCTCCTCTCTTTCAATTATGTAGGAAGGGGTTTGTCGGGGTAAGAATGAGCTACTGGCAGCACCAGAATTTCGAAATAAATGATGTTTTATTTTTGAATTATTTCTCATCGTCATTTTTTAAAATTAGAATTCGTATTTCAGTAAAATCGTCTTGAATTTTTCAAGAGAGTCGTCTTTAAAATATTTTGAGCAAATATTTGGCACTTTTTGGGGAGTTTTAAGATATAGCATCAATTTGTTTAGCTTTAATTTGCTACAATAATGTTTAAACTGTGTGCCACGCTTTTAGACAATTCATAACATTCGTTTGTAAAGTTATTGATACTAGAAAGGTCACAGAAAATAAATCTAAAATAGTTAGCACCATCAGTACATTTTAAATTTTACTCCATTTTTCAAGTAACGCACTGACTCAAAATTTTGCTTTGCAGTAAAAGTTACCTTTCTTCACATCTAGTAAATAAATAGTACGGTGCTAAGCACACATTTACTCTTTTATCTTAAAATAGAAACATTTATTAAAAAATTTTAGGATGTGTAAAATGTAATTACATAATATATTGTTGCAAAAACACTCCACCAAAGAGCATACATGAAATAATTTACATTGTTACATACAAAGTGAGTAAAAAGAAACATCTTTGTCCACCAAAGAGGATAACAATCAATTTCAGATTTCAAATACAAGCATAAAAAAAACTTGATTATAGCTCAGAAATGATTGATTTAATAAAAATAAGTTTCAAATAAAATATTTGTATTTTTAATAGTACCCCAACTTATCAATAATAGATTATTTCGTATCACAAATATCCGTGGGGATATGATAAAAATGGTATGTCTCTGCCAATGTAAAGTATCCTCAAAGTTATTTTCATGGGAAAGTGAGGGTTGCCATTTTTTTTTGTAAAGTCAAACAGTGCCTAGATACGAATCTTAGTCAAAATCGTTTTAGCGGATTTCAAGAAAATATATTTTTTTCTCTTTTTGCTCCTTAGTAAACTACCCTTAATTTTAAGGTTAGACGTCTAGTTACAAAAAATATCCTTGGGATAGCCTCATGATAACCCTTGATACAACATTTTAGCCCGATCGGTAAAATGGTTTCAGGTCACAGACAATCGGGATCGCGAAAACATTTTGGGTTTCAGGGGGTAAAGAGATGTTGACCTTTTCTATCAAAATCTCGAGATCGATTTTTTTGTTGATCCTAAAACTTATCTCTTCGAGGGGTCAAAAGAAAGTAAGAAATAATTGTTAAGAATTCACTGGATTCACTCTCAGTTTCATTAAAATCCATTATAGAAGTAAAAGCCTTATGTTTGATTATTCCACTAACAATTGTCTTCCATATTTTTAAGCGATGCAATTTACAACGACTGAGCAGAAGTGTCGCCCCTTAGTAAAAGGTTTTCACACTGTCATTTTTTAAAATTGGAATTGCTTAATGGAGGATTCCTCGACTAATCCAAACAAGTTTACGACTATATTACAATTAGCAGGGGAATCAGCTACTATAGTATTGAGTACATGAACCATACAATGAATGTAGATCAAGGAGGAATTTTTTATATATTAAATAGGCTTGAATGCCATTGCCTTCATACTACCCACTCCATTAAATGAGCAAACGAAAACATTTGCAATTTGAATTACTAATTTTTTAAGCTCTGACTAAATAAATTCATACAATTCTTTACCGTTAGCATCATCTACTACTATTTTTTTTATTTAGCACCGCGTCTTACTACCCGTTCGGGCTATACGCTTAAGTACTAATTACGCTAATGGGATAGGAAATGGGAAGGTTGAATATAGAATAAGTGAACCCGCATTTTCCTGGAGGGAAAGGGGAAAACCATTTAGGAAAACCACCCCCAGTTCACCCGATCGAGATTCGAACCTCGATCTCCCCGTCCTCGGCAGTCGAGCTCAACACGACTAGCGCGTTAGCTAACTACGCCACCGAGGCGGGTTATCAACTACTATTGATTGCAGCAAACTTTAGTGTACTTTAACATGATTTACAAAACTAACACAAATAGCTAACTGCTCCATTATGGCCACCTCTTATGTACCATATATCCACCATCAAACTATAAACGACTGATTCCCGAAGATTTCTCAAAAATCAAATTTTGAGCTTAAGAGCCAATAACTTTTTATGTTACTATTAAATTTTTTATATAAAAGCATATCTAGTGAATCTCTCTTCTCGTACCCACAATTTTTCTCTTAAAAGGGACATCAGGAGGGGGGATACTTCTTCACCTCAAACTTGTATAGGATTAGGGAAAACATTGTTTCAAATTTGTAAGTCTATTATGGTGCAAGAGATTTTATTACGTTCCCCTAAAGAAAATCACGTCCCAAACTGAACACAAATAATTGTTATAGTGTATCTTCCACGGGCTTCCTTTGGGGAACTGTTGGCCCATTCTGGTCGGTGATCGCCGACCAGCCGAACTGGCCGGGCCGACGCTGGTATCAATACTTCCGTTTATGTACTGTACATTGACAACCCATTAAACAGGAGGGGGAGCTTTCTTTACTGGTCCCAGTCCGTATAAAAAATAGTAGCCTCACACATTTCATAATAAATGATAAATGTGTATTATTTCAAACATTTTCCAAATAAAAAAAGAATTCGAATGTACACTTCGTTCCCGCCTAAAATACTAAGTTTACCTTAACGTGTTAACTTATGACTTAACACATAAGATAGGCCCATTCTCGAGAGCGTAAAGAGATAATTTTTTGGGGTGAGGATAGGGGTGGGAGGGGGGGGGGGGTACTAGAAAAGGGTACTATAACTTTAGCCTTTTCAATGGGAAGATACCATTAGGATTAACGTTAATACAGACGTAGGGCTTTCTAGGGATTTTTTTGTGTTATATTTTTTAGATTCATACAGATCGTAAGAGAACCGCAAGAAATACCTAAGTTTGCTCTAAATCTACTTTTATGAAGCTAAAACGTAGAATAATGCTTGAACCTATTTTAGTCAATATTGCTTTCTAGATCTTGATTTCCAAGTTCGCCGAAAATTGAGAGAAGAACCTGTTCGAATGGTGCCACAGTTCACCCGATTGTAGAAATGTATGTTAATTCTTTGCGTAAGTATTCTATAATTAACTGAAAATGAGAGTTATATTTTCTAACTATTTTCAAACTTATGTGCCAATAATTTTTTTTTTGCATACAACCTCCTCTTTTTTTATAAAAAATTAACGATATTGATTTTTCTAATTATTATTCTAAAGATCAATTAATCTTCATTAATGCAACTAACGTTTAGTTGATTGAACAAATCAATTAATTTGCAATAGTGAGAATAATAACACTATTCAAGTATAAAAGTAATAAATAACTAGCCCCAGAAAAATAAAAATTGGGGTTTTCACGTTAATTTATTGGCGATAAACTTTTCTATATTACTGTGAATAACACATAACTGCAAAACATTAATTTGAGTTTAATAAAGTGAAATTTGCAAACCACGTAATTGTAATTGTGAAATTTTATATTGTAAAATATGGTAATTCCCGCCACCTATTGTTTATTGACCATCGAATTATCTAAGAATCTGCATCCCTTTTGCCAAACTCGTTGGGAAGTTCATTATAAATATATTTCGTCCATCCTCTACAATTACAACGAACTCGCAAACATCATACTAGATGAGCTAGCTCTAACAGAATAAGAAAAAATGGATGCTGATGCGATATGCAATGGTTCTATCATTCAAAGGGAAGTTATAGTTTTTTTATTCCATCTTTCTTAGCTTTGCAAAATTTTCGGCCACGTTAATCACTTCACTTTCAGCAATGCTGAGAAATGATTGTTACGTTGCTTGAACTCTTTTTGAGAACTTTCAAAAGGCAATATGAAGTTTTCTAAGACGATACAAATTCAAAATCAGAAAATATAAGTGTTGTACAACCGAGGCTACCAAGAAGAAGAAAAATGGTTCTCCACCGATTACATGATCCAAACAACAGAGACGTTCTTCCATTCACCACCCCAAAGGAGTTCTACCATAAAGTTTTCAATGAAGCTGTCGATATGATCATAGAGTGCATCAGACTCCAATTCAAGTCCAAGATAATTGACTTCATTATAAACGCCGGACACTTTCTCATCGGCATGAGAAATTAGTTTCAGGAGTTCAGTGAACATTTTCAAGTTGACACTGAAGTAGAAAGAGTGATTTTGCACAGATAGATATTTACCGATATCTTGAAAACATGGATGAAAAGGGTTGGCAGCGTGGCATCTATGGTTGACTTGATTTATAAAAACCAGAAAATTAATTATATGTTTCCAGACCTGATGAAGTTTGTTTGACTCCTCCTGACGATCCCTGGATCAAGTTACACATCAAACTTTTGTTCCTATCTCAGTATTCTTCAAAGTACGGTCGTTATGGCCGCTATTCATCAACCTAGATTAATACTAATCACTGTGTTACAACTCCACCTTGTCCTTCATACCTTTTGTCGTGCTGTGGCCGCCTGGGGGATTGTGTGAAGTTTGGTGGATTTGTACTTTCCTTCAGTGTCTTAGAAGTCTCAACAGATTTTGTTGGCACGAGAATATTTCTTTGTCTGTTCTAAGTGAGGGCAGGAGAGATAATTTTGCTTGTGAAAGGGGGCAAGAGAGAGAGTGGATGGGAGGAGGGGCGTCTTTTCTGCTGGTTTGAAGGGGAGAGAGGTGTGATAGATACGGGTCGGGGGTGGTCTTACGGTGTTGTGGAGAGGTGTTGTGTGAAGGAGAGTAAGGGGGGCGTCGTATTGTGGTGGAGAGAGAGGGTGAAGGTGAATAGAAGATTCGTTTGTCGGAGGAGATGGAGAGTTACCCGGATGGATGCTGGGTAAAAGGGAGGGAGGATGTAATTCTACCAGACCAAATTAGAGAACAAAGGTTGAATGCTCCTTTTAATGTTGTAACATTTTTTGTTGTTGTCTTCAACACACAATAATTTTACTCTATTGGTGGGTGGTATATTCTACAACACTTTTTACATATTATTTTATGATATTAGAGTTATGAGAAGAAAATAAATACATATTCTCTTTAATTTGTTATTCACATTGTTTTGTCTTTATAAAGTAGTTGTGATTTGTTTTGATGAACCGCGATCCGGTTGGGGGTGGGGATTGTATTATTTACACGGAAGGGTGGGGGTTGCAGGCTGGTCACGGTGATGCTGAAAGCACGTCCCGTCACGCCTTACTTCAGGGCGCTCATTTTAAATGACGCGTAGCAACTGATTACATTTAAATTGTTAAAGTGTTTTATGGAAACCCTAAACATAGGTAAACAAAGGCGTTTGAGCACACACTTGGCTCATTCAAAATAAATCAAGTGACTCCATTATTTAAATAATAAATTCAAACAAACAAATAAAATTCTTTGAAAAACAATCTTTCGATATAATATGCATTAAAGTAAACACGTTTTCACATTGTTGTTGATAACAATTAAATACATAATAAAAAAAAGTGTTTTTTTTCTGCCTGTAAAACGTGTAGAATGGAGCTACCTGGTTTTACTACCAAACCACTATTATATTTTGCTAAAAACTAATATAATCGTTATTGAACTGATGGCGTATTTAAAAACAATATTTATTTAATATATTATAATTATTTAACTATGGCTGTATCCAAATAGTCTATTTATGCGCTGTCGCCTTGATACGTATCCTTGAGAGTTGCATTGGAAATCAGGTGATCAAGTGTAGATCTGTCCGAATAGTCACAAAGGATGCCAATGCATCCCTCTTCACGTCCTTGGATCCAAGTATGGAAGCCACACGTCGTCGAAACGTCCTCGTTCGGCTTTGGTACGGAGTTTGACCGGCAACTGTTCTATTATTATCTAATTTGACTGTCAATTGTTTCGTTTTCGCCACCGCGCATAGTTTTACATTACCCGCCATTTCAGATTTATGACCCGTGTGTTGATATTTTGGAAATTTGCAAAAAGAAGTCGCCAAAAATCTCTAAGTATGCCAAATAATTGCACGTTCTACTTTAAAATACCATAAACAGAATATTAACTCCTAGAATGTATATTAAACCAATGTGAATAGTTTTATTTAGGGCTAATAGATGGCGTTCACATAGTTTCTAAGATCATTGCTAGAGAGCAGAACTGCGGACCCAGGGATATAGAAAGGTCGTAGGTGTTCGAATAGTTTGATGCAGTCTTCGTTTGGGAAGTGCGTGTCAAGTGTGAATTCATCAAGACTGCATCTCACGGATCCTTGGACTATTCGGATACAGCCTATATGTATCTGATATGCATGTTCTGCTGTTTAAAGTTTTAACACCATACGTTTATTAGCTTTCTATATTAATGAACAAAGAAATATAGAAAATAAAAATATGAGTTGACCTCAGGAACTATGGCGATCTTAAATCAAATAAACACCATTTAACAGCATCTGTGGGCACACGGACAAAACGTCAGAATTATTTATTTTGGTATGTCTGTGATGGAGAGATCGAGTTATGTATTTCGGATTGGTGCTCTTAGATAGTTCCCCCCTAGATCGTTTATTACTCTCTATTTACAAAAACGTGGGTACTTTTCCTTTATAATTTACCTTTCTCATTACTATACCATAAGTGTAATTAAAATGTGTTTGGCCAAGTTGGTTAGTAATAATTGAGAAAACTTTTATTAAAACTAGATAGTTAAAAACTATACACTTCTTAAAATAACGCTACACAACAAACTCGTGACTTGTGGAACAAGGACCAAAACTGGAACGTTGATAGTTGGTGGAGACTGGTTTGTAGGATATGAAGGAAAGATCAAGTACTATGGGTTAATCCATTTGCTTCCTGTAGTGTCCGACAATCTTAATCACAGGAATACTGGTTTGGAACAACACGTTATTCTTTATTATAACAATACAGAATTATTCATATAGCTCAAGTACTCTAATCTAACCACTGATTGCGGCACTCTCGCTTCTTTTTGACCCACACTCCACACTGCTCTAGTCAAGTCCACACCCGACCTACTCTTCTCACTGCCATAGTAAATTCACAACATTCTTCCCTTCTCAGAAAATAAGAAATTAATCATATAATATAAGCCACTATGTATAAAAACAATCTCGCTAGGTTTTGTTATTCCATCTGACCTCACCACTGGTTCCCCCTCTTCAATTTCCGTATGACCTTCTGTTTACTGACTTTCTCTAACCTTCTCTCTAGAGAAACCTGAACCTAAGATGATTGGCTGGTTCTTCACGCATGTCATACCATCACTCCAGTTTGTCCTTAAAAGATCTGCATGGCAATACCTATTAACGTCCTTAAGCTTAACCATATATGTCACTGGACAGACTATCTTACTCACCCAGCCTGAAAGGCAATATTCCACCTCATTTCTGACCGTGTTTACCCACAACTTTTGACTTAATATAAAATTTACCATCTTACCTTCTTTCTGACTTTTTGCTTACTAACTATTTACCTATTTAAGCGCGGGTTTAACAATGAGTACGCCGTTCTAAGTTTTTTCCCCCAAAAAAACTTTGCTGTGGTTTTCTTAGTTATTGATTGGGGGGTATTACGGAATGAAAATAAGAGATTTTCCACCTTGTGTTGAAACAACTTACTAAGCCCTTCCTTACCTTTCTATAATGTCAACTTGAGCAATGAGTTCTTAACAATTTTTACCACGTTATCTGTTGCTCCATTTGGTTTTGAGTGCCAAGGAGGGATTTTCATACGTGCAACTCTATTCTGCGTTAAAAAAAATTCAAACTCTTCTGAGAGGAGTTGTGGTCCATTATCTGTTACCAGTATTTCTAGTAACTAGAACATTGATTAAAAATACGCTATATGCTTCTCACTAGTAGATTGAAAGGTGATTGAGTTCATAAATAACACCACTACCCATTTTGAGTGGGCATCACATAAAATTAAGAAACTCTTTTCCTTTATTTCGGCAAAATTCACATTAACTTTTTCCCAAATCCTAGTAACCCATGGCCAATGTTATAGTGGAATGAATTTCGCACTGTTTAACACGCTTCGGTAAACTTCACATTTTTTACTTATTTCCTCCAAATTAATATCAAGATTTGGTCACCACTGGCAACTTCTTACTAACATTTTCAACCGAATAATTCTTGTGTGATTTTCCTGTAGCAGCTCCAACACCATGGCTTGTAACACTTTTGGGCTCACCACCCTATTTCCCCGGGTTAAACAGTTCTGTTCCACTGATAATTCCTCCTTTCCTCAAAACTCGGCTATCCATATTGCGTAAAATCATACAATTTATACAAGATCGGCTCACAGAGGGCTGCGTCGCCCACCTCTTTACTTGACAATGGCAAATTGAAAAATGCACGCGACCTTGCTTGTTCACCTCTGGCAACGGTAGTCGAATCGACTTTATTGAATCTCATACTCATATGTTTCCAGGATTATAGTCCATCTAGGCAACCTAGCCTTTACCATTATTGGCACAACCCCCTTGAAGCCCAATTTTTTGTTAATGGTTAATTTTCGGTGAACAAAGTAAATTTGTGATCGGCTGGATCCATAGAAAACTTATGCCAAATAAAATTACACTCACTTCATGCTCTATTTAATAATATTTTTTGTTCACTCTGTATAAGTGTTCTCGAACCAAAAGCAATAGGACGTTTCTCCACATTTGACAATACATTCAAAATTATTTCGCTGACTCCATAAGGTGAGACATCACAAGCCAGTATAGTAGACTTATTATTATTATTATTATTATTATATATTATTATTATTATTATTATTATGTGTTCAGTCTTACGACAAGTCCATTCCTTTTGTCAGTAAACTTAGACCACCAATGCATCCTGCCCTCTGCCTCCTCCTTTAGCTCTCAGGATTTTCTTATTTCCTTCAAGTCATCCAATATTTAAATTCTCCTTCTTACTAAGCTACTCTTTCCCTCAACCTTTCATTCTATGGCGTGGTGCAGGAGATACTTCCTCCTAGGGATGTGTCCGATCCAATTTACTTCTTACTAAAAATGTCATCCAAAATTGTTCTCTTTTCACCCACTCTTCTTAGGACTTCTCCATTCGTCACCTTATCTGTTGACCTGATTTTCTCAAGCCTTATCCAGCATCACATTTCAAAGCTTTCCATGCCGGATCATAATAAGGAATCACTTTATAACTAAGAAGCATTATTTTCACCTTTTAAAATGCCCTTTGACACTGCTCGGCCAACTTCCAAGGATGTTTCACCTCTAACAGCTAATGCATTGATTTTAAAATCATTGGAAAATATTATAAAAAATAAGAATAGTAGCCAATAAATCCTAAAAAAGGATATTAGTTGAGAAACATCTTTTGGAGCAGGAATATCGTACCAATTTAGTCTCCCTAAAACCTTAAAAACCCTTAGATTTTTTCCTTCACATTCCTCTAGAGATGATCCAAAATTGACCAAATCATCTAAATAGTAATCCTAACAAATCTTGCTCCATGACCAACTGAAAAATAGCTGGCGGCAAAGCCACCCCAAAACTCAACCTCGCATATTGGAACATCCCACGTGTGTATTGATAGTCATCAATGGTCCTAGATTCCGGACTAAGTTTCAACTGTTGGTATGCTTTTCTGAGTATACCACTGAGAATGCATTCTTAGTATACCACTTACTCCCCAGCAACAATGCCAATATTTCTGAAATATTGTATAGTGGATAGTGATCTGTGACACTATTGGGGTTAATGGTACTACTATAATCCCCACAAAGCCTAGTTCCCGTATTATCGCCCTTTTAAACCACTACCACTGGTGTGACCCACTCGCTGTGCCTCACTTGAATTAAGAAGTTTTCTTGTTGTAGTTTAGACAGCTCCATTTCCACCCCCCCCTCACCTCATTTTTTCGCCTTCCAACATTTTGGGTTCACACCTTGTTTCAAAGCAACCAAAGCTTGAAAACCTTAAATGATGCTGTCTTATGATTTAAAACAGTTTGGAAATTCATTCTTTAATTAATTCATCCTTTTTGAAATAGATTGTTCTGTGTCGCTAGTGTGTCGTAGTTGAGACATTTGGCAAGGAAATAGGGAGATACATATAGAGTAAGTTAACTTAAATTATTTAATTTAAAACAGAGTTTAAATTGACAGTAAAATTTTATATCCAAACGTTAAGATTATTTACGTTTGAATAACAAAATATAAAACTAGCTGCATGCATCCCCAGAATGGGACTATGGAAGTAATAACATTCAAAACATAATTATTAAATCTTTAAGTAAAGCAATAAGTAATTTACTAACAATAGAAAGCTCTTGAGATCATCCCAAATTATTGGTATCAAATAAATGTTTAAATATCCATAGTGAGCCCGTAGTCTAACTATATATTGGATGCTAGCTATGTGCTTTAAAGGTTAAAGAAATCTCTAAATAAATTTGGAATGCCATACACAGATGGCACTATCAAGTCAATTAGTTTATTAAAGTGGCAATTGAGTAGAATAATAACAATTAGGAATGCCACACCAATGCTAATTACTTGAGAAGAATTAAAGACCATACAAGGATATACAAAACCCAAAGGCCAAGGAAACACTGGGTGGACAAATCCCTCTTAAACTTAGTCTTGACACTGAGGGCGTGAAACAATAGAAAGAAGGTCTCTAATATCAGAAATAGCTCTATTGGGAAATCCCCACAGTCCTAAGTCATAAAGGCGGTCAATTTAATTGTAATAATAATAATAGTAGAACCATTTTGTAATAAAACTAATGTTCCATAGACCTCAACAGCCACACAGCCTTAACAGCTTTAATAGTAAGTACACTTATGTTCCTCAAATAAGATGCTATAAAAACACACATAATGGCTCTTAAGGACAACAAGTTGTGATTAGCTTAAGTTAACAATCATACCCATCTTTATGTAATAATTAGAGTTCCCTACATCAAAATAACACACATATACGCGCTGTGTCCCAGTAACATGAGAAAATACCACGAGAGAGTAAGCAACAAATAAAATAACGATATAGTTAAATTATTATAAACAAGCAAAGAGCATGCCAGTCAACAGAACAAAGCTTAAAAACATTAATGCATACACAATACCTTCACGCATTAATACATACATATCATATCAGCATAAATCATTATTAATTAAATACAATCATACATGTATACAACGTTACAAATATAAATAAATAAAAGTATATGGGTGAAACTAATAAGATATCCTCCAAAAGTAGACGGGAATACCTACCTGCCTGCCTACCTACCTACCTACCTACCTACCTACCTACCTACCTACATACCTACCTACCTACCTGCCTGCCTACCTACCTGCCTTACTGCGTACCTTCATACCTGCTTACCTGCCTACTTGCCTATCTGCCTACCTGCCTACCTGCCTACCTGCCTACCTGCCTACCTTCCTACATTACTACCTGCCCGCCTGCCTGCCGCCCGCCCGCCTTCCCACCTACCCGCCCGCCTGTCCGCCTACCCAACCCACCCTCCTACCCACCTAGCCGCCTGACCACCCACCCAACCAACCAATGACCCACCCACCTACCCACCCACCTACCTACCAACCTACCCACCCAATAACCCACCTACCTACCCAACAACCTATCTACCTACCTACATACCTACCTACTTACCTACCGACTTGCCGTCGAAGCCCGACTTGCCGGTCAAAGCTTGGCCGTCGAAGTCCGACTTGGCCTTCGAAGTCCAACTTTACCGTCTAAATACGACTTGGCCGTCGAACTTTAACATCCATGTCCGACATGGCCGTCGAACTTTGCCGTCGAAGTCCGACTTGGCCATCGAAGTCCGACTTGGCCGTCGAAGTCCGACTTTGCCGTCGAAGTCTGAATTGGCCGTCGAAGTCCGGCTTGGGCGTCAAAGTCCGGCTTGGCCGTCGAAGTCCGACTTGGCCGTCGAAATCCGACTTGGCCATCGAAGTTCGACTTGGCCGTCCAAGTCCGACTTTACGTCGAATTTTGACTTGGCAGTGGAATTTCGACTTGACCGTTGAATTTAGACTTGACCGTTGAATTTAGACTTGGCCATCGAATTTCGGCTTGGCCTTCGAATTTCGACTTGGTGGTCGAAAACCGACTTGGCCGTCGAAGTCCGACTTTGCTGTCTAAATCCGACATGGCCGTCGAACTTTGCCGTCGAAGTCCTACTTGGCCTTCAAAGTCCGACTTTGTCATCAAAGTCCGACTTTGCCATCGAGGTCCGACTTTGCCGTCTAAATTCAACTTTGCCGTCAAAGTCCTACTTTGCCGTCAAAGTCCTACTTTGCCGTCTAAGTCCTACTTTGCCGTCTAAGTCCAACTTTGCCGTCAAAGTCTGATTTTGCCGTCGATGTCCGAAATTCCGTCAAAGTCCGACTTTGCCGTCGAAGTCCGACTTTGCAATCGAAGTCCTTCTTTGGCGTCGAAGTCCAACCTTGCCTTCTAAGTCCGAAATTGCCGTAAAAGTCTGACTTTGCCGTCAAAGTCCGTCTTTGCCGTTGAAGTCCTACTTTCTACGTCAAAGTCCTACTTTGTAGTCTAAGTCCTACTTTGCCGTCTAAGTCCGAAATTGCCGTCGAAGTGAGACTTTTCCGTAAAGTCCGTCTTTTCCATCAAAGTCCTACTTTCTCCGTCAAAGTCCTACTTTGCCGTCGAAGTCCTACTTTGCCGTCTAAGTCCAACTTTGCCGTCAAAGTCTGATTTTGCCGTCGATGTCCGAAATTCCGTCAAAGTCCGACTTTGCCGTCGAAGTCCGACTTTGCAATCGAAGTCCTTCTTTGGCGTCGAAGTCCAACTTTGCCATCGAGGTACGACTTTGCCGTCAAAGTCCTACTTTGGCGTCGAAGTCCTACTTTGCCGTCAGAGTCCTACTTTGCCGTCAAGGTCCGACTTTGCCGTCTAAGTCCGATTTTGCCATCAAAGTCCGAATTTGCCGTCGAAGTCAGATATTATCATTAAAATTCGACTTTGCCGTGGATCCCTACTTTGCCATCGAAGTCCGACTTTGCCCTCAAGGTCCAACTTTTCTGTCGAAGACAGATTTTATCGTCGAGATCTGACCTTGCCGCAAAAGTTTGATTTTGCCGTCAAAATTCGACTTTGCCTTCGAAGTCCTATTTTACCGTTGAAGTCCAACTTTGCCGTCAAAGTCCAACTTCGCCGTCAAAGTCCAACTTCGCCGTCAAGGTCCAACTTCGCCGTCAAGGTCCAACTTCGCCGTCAAGGTCCAACTTCACCGTCAAGGTCCAACTTCGCCGTCAAATTCCAACTTCGCCGTCAAATTCCAACTTCGCCGTCAAAGTCCAACTTCGCCGTCAAAGTCCAACTTCGCCGTCCTTGTCCAACCTCGCCGTCCTAGTCCAACTTCGCCGTCAAAGTCCAACTTCGCCGTCAAAGTCCAACTTCGCCGTCAAAGTCCAACTTCGCCGTCAAAGTCCGACTTCGCCGTGAAAGTCCAACTTCGCCGTCAAAGTCCGACTTCGCCGTGAAAGCCCGACTTCGCCGTGAAAGCCCGACTTCGCCGTCAAAGTCCGACTTCGCCATCAAAGTCCGACTTCGCCGTCAAAGTCCGACTTCGCCGTCAAAGTCCGACTTCGCCGTCCTTGTCCGACTTCGCCATCCTAGTCCGACTTCGCCGTCCTAGTCCGACTTCGCCGTCAAAGTCCAACTTCGTCGTCAAAGTCCAAATTCTTCGTCAAAGACCTACATTTCCGTCAAAGTCCGACTTCGGCGTTGAAGTCCGATATCGCCATCAAAATTTGACTGTGCCGTCAAAACTCCACTGTGCCGTCGAAGTCCTACATTGCCCTCGAAATCCGCCTTTTCCGTCAAAGTCCCACATTTCCGTCGAAGTCCGACTTTGCCGTCGAGGTCGTACTTTTTCGTAGAAGTGCAACTTTAACGTCGTAGTCCTACTTTGACATCGAAGTCCTACTTTGCCGTTGAAGTACGACTTTGCTGTCAAAGTCAACTTTGATGGAAAAGTCAGACTTTGCCGTCAAAGTCATACATAGCCGTCAAAGTTTTAAATGCCGTCAAAGTCCTACTTCGCCGTCAAAGTCCTACTTCGCCTTGAGAGTCCTACCTCACCGTCAAAGTCCTACTTCGCCGTCAAAGTCCGACTTCGCCGTCAGAGTCCAACCTCGCCATCAAAGTCCTACTTCGCCGTCAAAGACCTACATCGCCATTAAAGTCTGATTTCGGCGTCGAAGTCCGATATTGCCATCAAAATTCGACTGTGCCGTCAAAATTAGACTTAGCCGTCAAAGTCCTACTTTGCCCTCGAAATCCGACTCTGCCGTCAAAGACCGACTTTGCCGTTGAGGTCGTACTTTTGCGTAGAAGTGTGACTTTACCGTCGTAGTCCTACTTTGACATCGAAGTCCTACTTTGGCGTCGAAGTCCAACTTTGGCATCGAAGTCTAACTTTGCCGTCGAAGTCCAACATTGCCGTCAAAGTCCAACTTTGCCGTCGAAGTCCAACTTTGCCGTCGAAGTCCAACTTTGCCGTCGAAGTCCAACTTTGCCGTCAAAGTACAACTTTGCAGTCAAACTTACTTTGCCGTCAAAGTCCAACTTTGCCGTCAAAGTATAACTTTGCCTTCAAAAACCATCTTTGCCGTCAAAGTAGAACTTTTCCGTTAAAGTCCAATTTTGCCGTCAAAGTCCAACTTTGCCGTCAAAGTCCAACTTTACCGTCAAAGTCCAACTTTGCCGTCAAAGTCCAACTTTGCCTTCAGAGTCCAACTTTGCCGTCAGAGTAATACTTTGCCGTCAGAGTCTAAATTTGCCGTCAAAGTCCAACTTTGCCGTCAAAGTCCCACTATGCCGTCAAAGTCCTACTTTTTCGTCAAAGTCCTATTTTGCCGTCAAAGTCCTACTTTGCCGTCAAAGTCCTACTTTTACGTCAAAGTCCTACCTCGCCGTCAAAGTCCTACCTCGCCGTCAAAGTCCTAATTGCCATCAAAGTCCTACTTCGCCGTCAAAGTCCGACTTCGCCCTCAGAGTCCAACTTCGCCGTCAGAGTCCTACTTCACCGTCAATGTCCTACTTTGCCGTCAGAGTCCTACTTCGCCGTCAGAGTCCTACTTCGCCATCAGAGTCCTACTTTGCCGTCAAAGTCCGACTTCGCCGTCAAAGTCTGACTTCGCCGTTAAAGTCCTACTTTGCCGTCATAGTCCTACCTCGCCATCAAAGTCCGACTTCGCCGTCGAAGTCCGATATTGCCGTCAAAATTTTACTGTTCCGTCAAAATTCGACTGTACCGTCAACATTTGATTTTGCCGTCGAAGTCCTACTTTGCCCTCGAAGTCCGACTTTGCCGTCGAGGTCCTACTTTTGCGTAGAAGTGCGACTTTGCCGTCGAAGTCCTACTTTGCCGACAAAGTACGTCTTTGCTGTCAAAATCTAACTTTGATGGACAAGTCCGACTTTGCCGTCGAAGTCCGTCTTTTCCGTTGAAGTCCGATATTGCCGTCAAACTCCGACTTTGCCATCGAAGTCCGAATTTCTGACTAAGCTAGCCTCCTACCTACCTCATTGCTTCACGTCATTTTATATGCATACCTAGCTCAAAGTCTTGCTTAATTCATACATAATATTTGTTCATCCTTCATTGATTAGAACCATAATCACACTTACTCTTCATAGTATAATTCTTCATTTATTAGAACCAGTGTGATGGATTTACCAACAGGCTGAGTAGGCTACAGCCTAGAGCGGCAAATTGGGCCCAAATTTTTTGTGTCTTACAGAAATTAAAAGTATTCATATTTATATACCTAAATGTTATTAGTTCTACACAAACAATTCAACATGTAATGTGTTTATAATTATATGTTGAATTGTTTGTGTAGAACTAATAACATTTAGGTATATAAATATGAATACTTTTAATTTCTGTAAGACACAAAAAATTTGGGCCCAATTTGCCGCTCTAGGCTGTACCGCATATTACTACCCGTTTGGTTTATACGCTTATGTACTAATTACTCTAATGGGTTAGGAATTGAGGAGGTTGAATTTAGAGGAAGTGAATCCACATTTGCGTGGAGGGAGGATGGAAAACCATTTAGGGAAAACCACTCCCAGTTCACCCGACAGAGATTTGAACCTCGATCTCCCCGTCTTCGATAGTCTAGCCACCACCACCCCGCCCCCCACCACCCCCCCTTCCCCTACATCATCACGATACCTCCACTACCTTCTCCTCTCTGCCCTGAAAACCATATGCATGTATAAGTGCCCTATCCTCTCTGCCCTGAAAACCGTACCTATGTATAAGGCCCTATTCCAAAAACTACCCATCCCACTATTATGACGTCACTTCCGCCCTGAAGACCGTAAATGATCCCTTCTAATAATCGCCGACTTGTTCTTAGATTCTGATGGAACAACTCTACAAGGGGCCTACGTGCCCGATAGCAGCTAGACACTGCGTGCTTCAATTACCTCCCCTTTTTCCGTGCGACGAAACTCACTATATAACAGGCTGGAATTGTCTACCAAAGATGACTATCTGGAATCCACGAACGAGGACGGATCGTTGTCATGGACCTTGACAATGATCGGATAAACATTTATATATTAATTGGAACGTAACTATGTCGTTTACATATCATAGACTCTATTCATATTCGACTTGTAATATTTTTGTGTTAGAATCATTATTTTTTTTTCTTTATATGTAACTTCTCTCTTTTTCATCTCAGTCGCTTAAATGTAACTTATGTGTCGCCACTTGGCCGCGGTAACCAGTTAGTTAGTTTGGTTTGAAATCCACCATTTGTAATTTTGTCTTGAGGAAATTAAATGTAATATGTTGAAATGCGTGGATTATTGTATTGTACTATTTCTCGCTACTGTATAAGTAATATCATGCTTGTTATTTATTTAAACTGTCAAACTCTCGCGTTATGTTTTGTAAGTCTCGTCTTGTAAACTTGTAACTGTTTGAGGAGCCCATCAGGCACTAATATTTAATGTTTTTTTCATTTTTTGTTAACGTAATTAACTTCACTGTTGATGTTAAAAATCAACATAATTTTTTGTGTCTCTTAAAGACTCCCTTTAATAAATATAAACATGGGAGGTTTATATACTGCGCTTCACGTTATTATTTTCAGCATTATTCAGAATGATATAATGAGACCACTGTACTTTGCTTTATCTATGTTTATAATGAATAAACCGTCTTATTATATTTTAATACTGCATATATTTTCCCTTATGTTAGATTCACCTTCTACCTTTTATTTAATTTGGTCGTTAAGTAGAAGGACACGGAGACGGTGTAACAAAATAGGTAATATTAAGTTAAATATAAATATTCTCCTATAGTTCCCTCTGGACTATATTATCCCCTTCGCGGAAGAACGGAATTTCACCTTCCGGCTGACCCACTAAATCCATTATAGCTAGGCCTGTCGGTATTTCCAGGGACTCACAGCAAAACACCTGATTAAACTAATGTTAAAACCTACCTGGATATAAAAACTACGTTGGCGTATACACACAATATCCATTTGAAACCTTAACAGGGACTCGAACCCCAAAACCTAAGTCTATCATGCTGCAATTTGCCTGATTGATATAATTAACTATGGAATCATTTGTTCACAAATATCCGGCTGATCCTTGACCGAGACTCACAACACAAAACATGATTAAATCATGCTTAAACTTGCTTGGATAAATATTCTACAAAAAAAACTACATTGCAATCGGTTAAGTGGTTTCATAGAAATATACTAATATCCGGCTGACACTTTACCAGGATTCACACCATAACACCTGATTATAATTACTATATTAAAAAATGCCTGGATAAATGCTCTACAGAATAATAAAAACTACCCCACAGTAATTGTGTGGTTCCATAAATGTATACAAGCAATCGGCTTGCCTTTCCACCGGGACTCACACCGAAACACCTGATTACACACAAATAATGCTAAAACCTGCCTGTATATTGGTTCAGTACAAAAGTAAAAACCGCACCGCAATTGGTTAAGTGGTTCCAGAGATCCTAAGTTACAGATATAAATAAATCAGGCCGTATCTTTAAAGGAAAATCAAACCCTGACTGAATGTATGCGAGAGCCTCCCTTAGCAGACATCCTGATGATAAGAAATAAATGCACTGCAATCAGTTATGAAGTTACAGGTATCTTTTGCTATAGACATACATTCTTAAAAACATTATAGAACTATAATATATTTTTCTTAAATATATTTACATTCCAAACCTTAAAAAAACAGAGATATCATGTAAAATGGTTTTAAGCTTGTGAACCCAATACAATACAATATTTATCCTTGCTTTTCAATTATTATTTAAACCTCCTAAATCTGATATTGTATTAATACTTGCCTACGACAATGCCAGTTTTATTGTTTGGTTTTCCAGAATTTATTTAGTAAAAAACAGATTTGACAAAAAAAAATCACATAAATAATCACAAAAATGATCAAAAATAAACACATAATTATCATCATTATAGATTAAATTTATTAGAAAATGATAATCAACTTAAACTTAATAAACTATACTTTTTCTCAATCAAAGTATTAATTATTAAAGCTTTTTACTAATAGTTATATTGTAGCCTCTATGGTAACATTAAATAAAGTATGGAATCGAACTATGGTCCCACAAAGTTATACACAGTCATAATAACTTTGAAGAAACAAATAAATTCACTTTTATATCTAAAATATGTACAATGGATAAGATTTTATCAAAATCCCTTTTTTTTTGTCCACCCAGGAATAATATAAAATATTTTAAAATAGTATTGGGACCCTTAAATTATATAAGATATTTTTTAACTCAGCGTCTTAAAAATAAAGTAAAAATATTTTAGATTTAATTTGTTATTTGCACTACATGTGTGGAATATAATAATTAATCATTAATAAATTAACAATTAGCTATTCACAGTAATAAATATTCTGAAAAGAGGAAGACCTGCTTTAAGGTTCCATGTAAAACCAATAAATGTAGATAACACTGCTGCCAAAATAATGTGTGGTGCCGTTAAATCTTTAACAGTTAAAAAAAAGCCAGCCCATATATTTATGTGACAAAACATAATTAATGAACTAAGTATGTAACGATCAATTGATTTTATTATGAAGGGAACAAAAAAATAAAATTAATTTATTAGATCAAATCATTTGGACATCGACAAAATACATACTCCCTCCCACATCACTCCTTAAAAAACAATCAAGAAATAATTCAAGGACTTAAGGCTTTCTCTAAATCCGGCCTGGGGCGTAGCTAGGCAAACTATTCTGCAGTCATGTGTCGAGGTATAGCATACCGCGTGGGCTGAGCCAATATGATGATACCTTACAATTCAGACGGAGTGTACATGAACATTATTCATCATCTGGACTTTCTCACAAATATATTAAGGCCTAACCATACTTTATCATTATCGTCTTGTAACGGGATAACTGGATTAGCCCTGTTCGATTAGAATGTGTGAGAATGAACTGATGCAAGCAAAACAAAAAAAGTATTACCTTTATACTAGTGTTCCATACTATACTAGTAACTTGTATTTGTTATCTTTATTTACTCACTTCGCTGAGTCCTGCTCCGAGCCCGATGCCCCATTGGAAGGAGTGGAGCTTGGAAATCACTCGCCGCTAGGAACTCCGCTCTCGCCAAAGTCAACAAGCCAACTGATAGCACCTCTAAGGCTGTTAGCTCATGCAAGTCACGTTTCCAGACGTCCATGGAAGCTTCCCCACCACTCATCGCTGGATGTTCAGTCAGCGGGCCTTCGATACTATATATTCTTCGGAGCGCTGGGTTAAATCAATCAATATCACTGCTGGACCAGCCGAGATACCTTGCGTACACCACTGGGGAGCGAAGTATACTTTACACCAAAGGACTTGCTGTTGAGGACGATGGATCAACTCGATAGGAGGAAATAACACCGATGGTCATACAGTACAAGAGAGAACAGCTAGAGCCTACCGCGTGGCCTAGACCTAGGTCGTATAATTTCTATTATTAGATAGCAGGGTTAATATATGCCATGGTTAGGACTATGCGTTTTTAGTCTTTTTCATTGTTGGAGGATACTCTAGGGTTAAGTTAGGGTCAATGTTTCGGTTGTTATGTTAGGATACTCTAGGGTTAAGTTAAGACCAATGTTTTTGTTATTGTGTAGAGATAGGAGCGAACTTAGCTCCTTATCCCGCACGCTCCAAGCGTATTATCGGCTCAACCATTAGGGTTGCCGTTTCTAAGGGCTGTATCCCTCACCACATACTATGTAACCATTGTTGTATTTTTCAATGTGGTTTGCGGGCAAGCAACTATTCAGGTACTTGTGAGGACCTGGGAACTATGCCTTGCTAGGCAATCTTGTTTATTCTCAAACGTAGGTTATGGTTTTCAACCTGCGGGCCGTCTTTGTCCTTCTGACATGGCTCGTGTTTTGCCTTTCTAATTTAGTTACGTTCCCCTTTGGAATATCTGACTTAGATGCCGATACTGCCCCTCAGGCACTGGCCAGGTTATCTGTATTACTGGCTATCCATATTTGCTGTACCCCACTAAGCGGGCTCAACTTGTGGAGCATTGCCACCGACCATGCTCGGCTCGTAAGTTCTAGTATTTGGTAAAGTTGTGTCTTCGCCCGCTGGGCGATGGGTTCTAGCCCAACCTAGCAGGTGCTCATAATATCTGAACCTGACCTTACCCAAGGCTAGGTCTACCTGTGAGTACACGGGCATGAAATGTTTTTATAACTTAGCTAATTTTCATATTATGCATCCTGTAATCGCTAGGTCTTAGTTGTTGTTATGTATGCTATACAATCTAATGTCTTATAAATATTTCTTCATGGTACTTACCGAGATTATGTGCTGATAATTTACTATGTGCTTTATCTCATTAAATCATTCTTCAATTGATTCCCTCTTTTTTAATTTATTGTTTATTTGTGTTTACATATCCCTTCACTCCAGAAGCGTGCTGGGCCCATAACCCGGAGGTCCATGGATCGTGACCATGCTCTGCTACCAACTCTCCCACCCTTCAAGCAGCACCACCAAGGGAAGAACCCTTTCATCACCAGGAGAGCAACAACCATCCAGGAAGCAGGCGATGGTCAGTAGTAATATTGGAGTTGATCCTCTTCTCTTTCTCAGAAGGGGCCCTAGACAGCCTCTCGGAGGAGTAATGATGTACCAGTCACCCCTTTTTGTTTGAGGCCTATCCATAACTATCTTAAATGCTAGATATATGCACTCTACTTAACCTACCAAGCAATTATGTAAATGACAAGAACTTCAAGTGGTAACAATACTTGACCAATCTAAGGGTTACCTGAATATCAAAGGTAACATACCATACCTAAACCTAATATCCCTTTAACCTAAAAATTGTCTTTAAGAGACTTACTACTACAACACACAATAGGATAGGATGACCTAAACCAATCAGGTCATTGGTTTATAAAAGGTATATATATATATATTCTTCTAAACTTTAATAATTTCACAAATTTTTTTCCTTATTTATTCCATTTTATTTTTCAATCTTTATTTTTCTACTATTTATTTTTCTTTTTATTTTTCTCACTATATCTAGTGGGAAAAATTTTTTACTAAATAACCTATCCACATTTCAAAGTATTACATTAATTAGCATTAATTACAACCTTCTTAAGATGGCTAACATGGGCACGCCGGGTTCGATCTTTTTCCTCACAATGTTCCAACAGCACAGTGACCGGAGTCAGAAATGCTTTCACCTGCCACGGCCCATTCCATTTGGGAGACAGCTTAGCAGAGATCCTGTCGGCCGCGGAGCTAAGAGGAAATTCACGGCAGAACACTCTGTCATTAATGAGCACATTCGAAGGCATACGCCCGCGGTTATAAGCCGCAGCCACCCTAGCCCTGGACTTCTGCAGATTTCGAAAGGCAAGCTTACACCTTTCGCCATATGTAGAGCTCCCAGGGTCTCCAACCAATGGCTCCACATCCCAAACGGCCAACAAGGGGTGGTTCAGTTCTCTCCCAAAAGAAGGGAGGAGGGGTGCATCCGGTGGATTCGTGGACAGCCGAATTGTAGGCAAGAGAGAGAAAATCGAGATGTTTGTCCCAGTTAAGCTGGTTATCACTGTGATAAATAGTAAGGGCAATATTAATGTTCCTATTGAACCTCTCCACCTGATTTGGGGTGGGGTGATGAGGACTTGTAGTGTAGTGTCTAATCCCCCAAGCGAAGCACATATCAGCGAACGTTTTGGACCAAAAGCAAGGTCCGTTATCACTAACCAAATTTCTTGGAGCCCCAAAAATGCTCCAGACCCTCTCAGACAGGGCCTTCACCGTGGTCGCCCCTTTCATATTCCTCAAGGGGATAACAATGACAAATTTAGAAAATCCATCAATGATGTTCAACATGCAAGAGTTCCCCTTATTAGAGCGGGTTATTGGCCCCACAAAGTCGACAAACACAGTTTCCCAGAGGTTATGGGCAACACCTGCAGAATGCAGTCCATAACGGGAGTTTTGGGGCGGTTTAGCCCCCCGACACCCCACGCACTTCCCTATCCACAGTCTAATATCATTATACATGGAAGGCCAAAAAAACTCTTGCCCAATTTTCTTGTGGGTTTTGAAAATACCAAGATGGCCCCCAAAAGGTGAATTAGGAAATATTTCAAAATCATTTCTCTTACTTTTATGGGAACAAAGATTTTCCTACCTTTAATTTTTTTTTCTTACACACAACAATCCATTATGCATAGAAAATACCTCGACATGCGTTCCGGCCAAGAGGCGGTCGATAATTTCCTTGCAATACGGGTCTTCCTGCTGGTGTTGAACCAAGGAAACAAAAGACTCAGGTATTGAATTAATGACGTTGAGCGCCGGTGGCTCGGGCATAGACAAAATAGGATATAAACCATCATTAATCCTAGAAAGAGCATCCGCTACCACATTTTCTTTACCAGAGATGTGCACGGATTTAAATTTAAATTGAGACATTTTAAGCACCCATCTCCCTATTTTTCCTAATTGCTTAGGGTGAGAGAACATCCACGAGAGGGCTCTATTATCCGTATATAAGATAAACTCACGTTGCTCAAGATAGCAGGCAAACTTCTCGATGCCGAAAAGGCATCCAAGGCATTCCTTTTCATAAACACTATATCTTTTTTGGGCATCATTAAGGGCTTTACTAGCAAAGGCAATAGGCATAAGGCCTTCAAGGAAACGCTGGCAAAGCACTGCCCCAAGCGCATAGGAGGAGGCATCCACTTTCAGTTCTAAGGGAAGAGAAAAGTCGGGCATTTTTAGAACCTTAGGGGAGGTAAGGGCCTTTTTAAGCAAAGTAAAGGCCTTAGTCTGATCTTCCCCCCGCGAAAACGGGACGCCTTTCTTTTTTAAGGCATTTAAAGGAGCAGCAATCTCAGAAAAACATGGGATAAATCGGGCATAGTACGCGCACATTCCAACAAACCGCTGCAATTGTTTTAAGTTCTTAGGCACAGGATAGTCCACATTAGGCTTAATACGCTCCGGATTGACGAGGATGTGACCTTGAGAAATTATGTGTCCTAAGTATTTGACGCAATCGGTGCACCACGTAACCTTGTCCGGGTTAACCGTGAGACCTGCTTCTCTTAACCGTTCCAGGACAAGCCTAACATGTGTTTTATGCTCAGATATTGATTGACTGTAAATACAGATGTCATCAAGATAGTTAAAGACAAATTTAAATTTGTACTCCGATAAGATATTATCCAAAACACGGCTTAACGCGGCTCCACCAAAGCTAATACCCAACGGAACCCTATTAAATTCAAAACAGCCCCAGGGGGTAACAAAGGCCGTGTATTGTTTTGAGCTCTCAGCAAGGGCGCATTGGAGGAAACTAGCGTTGAGGTCTATAAGGCTATAGATCTTAGCGCCACCTAAATGCTGAAATGCACTCTCCATCGTGGGCATAGGATATGGGTCAAACACAATTTGTTTATTTATTTTACGATAATCAACAATTAGCCGGTGCCCTCCATCTTTTTTTGGGATGATGAAGGCAGGACTAACATAGGAGGAACGAGAAGAAGGCCTGATAACATTTTTGTCGAGAAGTTCGTCAACTAAATTTCTGAAAATCTGTAATTTAGGGGGGGAGCATGAATAAGGGGGAGACCTAACGGGCTGGTAATTAGTTAAGGAGATCTCATATGGCATGACGTCACATTTACCCAGACTAGTAGTGATGACGTCAGTAAAGTTTTGAAGCGTAGAATCAAGTTCATTAGCAGTATTAGACAAGGTAAGAGCAACTTTGTATTTAAGATTTTTTTCAAAACCTATTTTCACGTCGGGACCAAATTTGAAACTCAAATTTCCTTCTCTAAGGTCGACCAACGCTTGAGACTTTGCTAAGAAATCGATACCTAATATAATATCATAGGGAAGATCGTCTAATACGAGGAGAGACTGTTTCCAAGAAAACCTATCAATTTTTATTGAGAGAACAACCTTCTCCGAAGCGGAGATATATTTATTATTAGCAATAGCAAACGTGCGAGGAAAGAGAGAGCTCTTGATAGGGGATAATTGATCGAGAGAAACCTTATTTATAAACGACGCACTCACGCCGGTATCAATTAAAGCTACATATGGTCTGCCCTTAATTAGTAATTGAATCAAGGGTAAGGGTGTACATGGATTAATTAAGAGTTGTCCGTCCAAGCCATGTCTCTGGCGGCGCTTAGTTAGTTTTTTGTACGGCACTGACTTTTATAGTGACCCATTCTACCACAATTAAAGCATTTGATAGTCGCCAGATGGTGTTCCTTACTTATGTTTTTCTTCACAATTGGTTTATTGTTACTAATTACTCTACAGTAGATGACTCGGCCTGATTTCTGAGGGTTAGCATTAGTTTTACTAAAACTCTCAGGTGGAGTATCTTTATTTATATCCGAGACAATTGTGGGGGGGTTGAGCGTTAAGTATTCCTGCTCAGCTAACATCGTATTCTCGATTTGAGAAGCCAGGAAGTGTAACTCCGCCATTGATACGGGTTGAGACACAAAAACAAAATGGCGCCTGGTTAAGGGGGATATATTTTCTAAGATTGTTGCTACAATCTCTTCTTCTCCAAGATTTAATTCTAATACAATTGCTGCTTCAGAAATAGAAATAATGAAGTTTCTAAAGGATTTGTTAGGAAATTGAAACCTATTCATATACTTAGTCTTTAATGTCACTCTTTCTCTAAGAGGGATGGAAGTATTCAATATTCTTCGCCTACATTCCCGCCATGATAAGTTGAGATTCAAGCAGTCTACTAATAGTTGGGTTAAATACCCACTAGTTTTGCTTAAGCACATGGTAAGAAACTCAAACTCGTTACCTAGTTTTAACTGGCAAAATTTATTTATTTCTAACAAAAATTCAAACACGTTTTCAAAATTTTGACCATCACAACTCGGAATCTTTTCTAAAAATCTAGTCAAAACAATGTTTTTGGTTTTTTCCGAAAGGGCATTAGTGTCCGTAAGATAGGTACAATTGGTGCGATCGTTACTGGCAATACGCTCTAAATTGTCAGCATGACTGATGGCAGCGTTGCCTATAGATGGGGGACTGTCGGCCATTTTGGGAGCTAGGGGCTGAGGCAATAAGATTTTTAGGGCTGTCCGCAGCTCACTAACTTCGGCGTCTTGCGGAACGACCCAACCTCTTTTCTTAATGGCTGCTAATAGCTGCGCGTGAGAGAGAAAATCCACCCAAGCTGTGGATCCCTCTGCGACTTGTAGTTCTTCCTCGCCGACAGGATCTTTGTTAGCCATGGCGTTGTACAAAGCGTGCAACAAAAAGGGCAACAAATATTAGTCAAAAATAATAGATAGACAATAGTACTTAATGAGATGCGCTTAGCAGAGTAGCACAGTCTGACCCGGCACCCCTCCCAGTATTCATTTAATGGGGCAATTACAATAACCTCAGATAAGGTAGGAGTGAAGGGACATGTTAACACAAATAAACAATAAATGAAAAAAAGAGGGAATCAATTGAAGAATGATTTAATGAGATAAAGCACATAGTAAATTATCAGCACATAATCTCGGTAAGTACCATGAAGAAATATTGATAAGACATTAGATTGTATAGCATACATAACAAATACTAAGGCCTAGCGATTACAGGATGCATAATATGAAAATTAGCTAAGTTATAAAAACATTTCATGCCCGTGTACTCACAGGTAGACCTAGCCTTGGGTAAGGTCAGGTTCAGATATTATGAGCACCTGCTAGGTTGGGCTAGAACCCATCGCCCAGCGGGCGAAGACACAACTTTACCAAATACTAGAATTTACGAGCCGAGCAGGGTCGGCGGCAATGCTCCACAAGTTGAGCCCCCTTAGTGGGGTACAGCAAATATGGATAGCCAGTAATACAGATAACCTGGCCAGTGCCTGAGGGGCAGTATCGGCATCTAAGTCAGATATTCCAGGTTGAAAACCATAACCTACGTTTGAGAATAAACAAGAGTGCTATAAAGGCATAGTTCCCAGGTCCTCACAAGTACCTGAATAGTTGCTTGCCCGCAAACCACATTGAAAAATACAACAATGGTTACATAGTATGTGGTGAGGGATACAGCCCTTAGAAACGGCAACCCTAATGGTTGAGCCGATAATACGCTTGGAGCGTGCGGGATAAGGAGCTAAGTTCGCTCCTATCTCTACACAATAACAAAAACATTGGTCTTAACTTAACCCTAGAGTATCCTAACATAACAACCGAAACATTGACCCTAACTTAACCCTAGAGTATCCTCCAACAATGAAAAAGACTAAAAACGCATAGTCCTAACCATGGCATATATTAACCCTGCTATCTAATAATAGAAATTATACGACCTAGGTCTAGGCCACGCGGTAGGCTCTAGCTGTTCTCTCTTGTACTGTATGACCATCGGTGTTATTTCCTCCTATCGAGTGGATCCATCGTCCCCAACAGCAAGTCCTTTGGTGTAAAGTATACTTCGCTCCCCAGTGGTGTACGCAAGGTATCTCGACTGGTCTAGCAGTGATATTGATTGATTTAACCCAGCGCTCCGAAGAATATATAGTATCGAAGGCCCGCTGACTGAACATCCAGCGATGAGTGGTGGGGGAAGCTTCCATGGACGTCTGGAAACGTGACTTGCATGAGCTAACAGCCTTAGAGGTGCTATCAGTTGGCTTGTTGACTTTGGCGAGAGCGGAGTTCCTAGCGGCGAGTGATTTCCAAGCTCCACTCCTTCCAATGGGGCATCGGGCTCGGAGCAGGACTCAGCGAAGTGAGTAAATAAAGATAACAAATACAAGTTACTAGTATAGTATGGAACACTAGTATAAAGGTAATACTTTTTTTGTTTTGCTTGCATCAGTTCATTCTCACACATTCTAATCGAACAGGGCTAATTCAGTTTAGCCCGTTACAGTCTGAGTTGGAGATTGTACGGTCTATGGCGCTAGCATGGCAATACAACGAGCTATATAAAAATAAAATTTGTTCAAAGAGAACTTCTAGAAAACAAACCATTTTATGTATCGGCCTTTGAAAAATTGTGTTTTAATTATTAATAGGACTACAGTATTTAGTCATTAATAAAAAGACCAGCTGAATCACTCACAACAAACAATTAATAGGAGGTGGAAAAACTCAACTCGAAATATTAACGTTTCTAGCGTCACCAATGAGAAGCCTCGATAAATCAATCATATGCCGCTTTTATCAATATAGGCAGGAGATAAAACCTCTTTTAACCAGCCAAATCAAAGGCAAAACAATCGAATAACTGCTCAATTTTACTCTAGTTACCTCAGATACATGAAGTTAAAACAGGATTTCCCAAATCCTTTTTCAACTAAAACACATAGATCAAATACACTTGAACGAATCGTAAAACCTACCCGCACTATCCCCTAAGCCCTAAGGCGTGGAAGTGATTAATAACATATTATTAAAGTTATTTATATCATTGTGATACATCTATTCTGTAGGAGGCGATATTGTAGTTAGGACAAGAGTGCGAATAGAAGAACTTTACCCCCTCCCACAATCATCTTTAAGTCCTGTTGATGGCATACCGTATTTTCACAACGTGCCAAATGGATTTACATATATGCAAATTTGACAAATTTCCCCCTCCGAGCAGTGGCGTATTAAGAGAGTGGGAACGGGGGCAGGGGAGGTGGTCCACCCCATGTGACATCAAAGAGGCGGATGGCATCAAGAAAGTTGAAATACTAGAACTAGTTAGTAGTTACCAAACTGAATAAAAATTCGCTAAATTAAGAAAAAATCATCCCGGATGAAAACTGCTATTTGCATTGTGAGTACGGATATCAGGAGAAAGTGTGCGAGTAGGGTGTCATTTTCCATAAAATGTCTGTTTTAATGAGCATCCTGCCTACCATGTACGCATGCGTGGTCAGCTTTCTTCCCACTGACCACGCGAGTGAGAGAGAGAATTGTCCCCGAAAGCGTGCATTAGGCATGACGTCAAGTCATTGAAGTCATTCGAAGATAAGAGAGATTAATCCCAAGATTCTCTTTATGCCATGTGTAAATCATTCAACGAACCTTTTAGGTGCGCACTAATTTGGAACCACTTCTTCGTGTGTGACTTTTATTTTTTGAAATTTGGATAGAGTCTATACCTTTCTTTTCAGCCTCACCTCATAGATGGGGAATTTTGAGGGAGAATGTAGGAATGACAGTCAAAAGACTTTCTTAGAAAAGATGGAGTGCTCATTATGTCGCTGTTAAACCAGTGAAGGCAAATTTGGAAAAGCTGAGCTCAACCCTTGAAGTGTTATGTGATCCTAAAGAAAATGTGGACAAGAGAAGATCATCCCAGATTTTGCTGTCTGCTGTATGTGATTTATCTTTTTTGAGCTACCTTTCTTTCAGGTGTGAGGTCCTAGAAGAAATCAATCTCACACAAAATATTTCCAAACAGTTAGAATCAGTCTGGAAATATGCATTATGAAACTCCAAGCTCTAAAATTATTTCTTAAATATCATTGAAATGAAATTGTGGAAAGGGCCATTCATTATGAAACTAATAAGTGGGAAGAAATTGAAATTTCTATGGAGAGAATAGGGAGAGTAAGGCTCCAGAAAATGGTGCCAGGAGAGATAATAAAGGATGTCGGTCTCACATTGCCAGAAGAATTTAAAAGGCGATGCTTGAATGCCTTGATCACTTTAGTCAAGAAATGGAGATTCGTTCTAAGGCAATGGATAGAATTATATCCATTTTCGCTGTTATTCCGCCAAACACTTTGGTTGTTGCAACAAAATAACATCTTGAGAAGCATATTCCAAATTTGACTAATATTTTCGATTAATTCTCTGATAAAAAGATATCGATGCGGAAATTGGACGACTGCGGAAGCATTTGAAGGCTGTCAAAATCAGCGTCTAAGAGGCAAACAAATGCACAGAATTGCAGTTTCTGAAGTTTATGTGAAATGGGATATTTGTGATTCACTGCTAAGTTTGTCATTGTGTTTAAGATTATTTCTGACTGTCTGTGTGTCTATTTATTCATGTGAAATAAGTTTTTTCCCAATTGAAATTAATAAAAAATTAACTACGATCCACTATGAGACAGACAAGATTGACAAATCTGACTTAACTTTAAATTGAACATGAATAATCAAGAAAGGTGATTTTGATGAGGTCTTCAATCGTTTTGCAAAAATTAAGGCTCGAAAACAGAGACTGTGATTCGTTGAAGAGTAGGCAAAGCGTTGCGACTGGATTTTATGTTTATTTTATTTTAAATAAAATAAGATGCAGTATTATTTTTTCATCGAATTTTAAATTTTCTGCATTTTCTTTTTTTCAACTTGAACAGTACAGTACTTTGTGAAAGTACTGTACTGTTAAAAAATCTAATTGAAAATATTACTTTTTTTATGTGTTAAAATTTAAATGTTACATTATTTATGGGGGGGGGGGGGGGGTGACAAAGGAAGGACCCACCCCGGGTGTTAAATACTCTAGGTACGCCACTGCCTCCAAGAATCCTTTGCGATACGTAAAATTATGTGGTAATGATCAACAAAGCAGTAAGACGTAAGTAGGCTACCAGGCCTATGCCTTGAAAGGTCCTGCGTATGTGCAGTAATACGTTTCAGAGTAGTTTTCTCTACAAACCTCATAGTTTGTAGCTATTTTACCTAAGGACAATTTAAATAGGTCCATCATCTTAATTCTTACGTGAGTGGTGTGTGGTAGTAAGGGATAGGAAGAGGCAAATGAATATTACATACAGATGAGACCCAGTTACTCACTCCTACAGACATCTGAGCTAACGAAAGGTCATCCCAAGAGTTTTGAGGGATTATTTGACAGCTGAAAAATGTAAACGTTACAGATTGTCAACACGATATTAAAAAGTAAGCAGAGACAGTGTAAATTAAATCAAGAATTGTCAGGGGAGCCCTTGTTTGAATATGACGTGGGCGGGCTGGGTTCGAAGCCCACTTGGGTGCACAGGATAGGCTATTCCACTGATCAAAATCAATTCTATCATCACCAAACAAATACAGTTTTTTTAAAAAAAGAAATCATAATTTTTACCCTACACTCTTGGATTAATTAGTGTAAATTGTGGATTGAATGAATTAAACAATAATAATCGTATTTATTTTAAATTTCATTGTAACCTTTTATATTTAATGTACCCTCTTATAATTTATTAATTTGATTCTATAAGACTATGTGCATTTTATACTTCATATATGTTCACTAAACAAAACAATCGACTGTGTACTGTTTTTCAAAATTTCATGCCCAAGTTGTTATATATACGCTCATAATAATCTTAAGCTGAGGATACAGGGAACGCGAGGAAAAGTAAGTGTTTTTGAAGGTTTTATAGCAAATAATTTTTTAGTCAAAATAAATAAAATATTGAAGAATTTAATTTTCTTCACATGGTGAACTCAACAGTTGATAAATATCTGTCAAGGGTGTCCTTTAATTTAATGACAACTTTTTCTCTTCATTTAAAAAGTTTTTCAACTAATGCCGCTATGCTCATGACAGATATTCAATAACTATTGAGGTCATCATGTGAAGAAAATTTAGCTTTATGTTTTTACGGAAGCAATGTTTGATTTATTTTGACCAAAAAATGTTTTGTTATAAAACCTACATCGCCACCATAACTTGTTGACACCTAAAATTTGATTCAAATATTAATACGATGAATAAAAAACGAATAACTATTCTAATTAATAGTCCAAAATAAAGATGTTTATGGAAATTTATAACAATTACATAATAGTCAATTAATTATTTTAAAATTACAATATAAATAATACAAGCTAATGCAACCTAGGTTTGTAATTACATCCACTGTTAATGATTGTTTAATGTTGGAAGATTTAAATAATGTTGCTGAAATGCTTGGAGTGGTACGATAACAGAGTTTATCTAATTAAGTAAACCCTTCAAACACTTTGCCTTGGCATATGGTGCATTCATTCTTAAGAGCGTGAACTGAGAATGAATGAATAGAAACTATCACATTGTCTGGATGGCCATTTTGTTGTGTTCTTCGGAGCTATTGGAACAAACTGACCCACGGTCACAGACAAGTAAGAAACAGACTCTCAACCTTGCGAGGGTTTCGCTGCGCTATTTTTGTCAGCTTGAGTCCTTCAACACTGGGCTACGCTAGTGTCACTGCTGGGCGATGATAGGACCAACCGCAGCGATCCTAGTGGTGAAGGACTCAAGCTGGTCTGGGTATATTATTTGTCTGTGCCCACGGTCTAATGGACTTTGGATGTCTCTAGTAGTGATGGGCACAATCGAGTAATTCTAAGAATCGAGTAATCGAGTAAAATTACTCGAGTAATTTTTAGCAAATCATCTACTCGAATCGTCCCGTGGCAATCGGTTGGACAACATCACTCGGGAGTCTTGCAATGGAATTCGATACTAATAACAAGTCCATAATCTCTTCCTGTAGTAGGCACTCGACACTGACCTCCACCCCTTATTTTCATGTTTCACTTTACATCTACAGTCAATATCAAAGTATGCGTTTTAAGAAATGTCTCACAAATAAAAATTGTTTTGTGCTCTTTTAAGGTGCGGCCGAAGGGAGCGCTAGTATTTTTACAGTTTTTATAGGATTTAAATATTTTAGCAAAAATTAATTAAATATTTTTCCAGTTGCAACATAGAGTTTAGTTTTCTGAACGTGCTAATATCAACAGATCTTGAATATCTGTCAAGAGTGTTCCGGAAGTTTGTCAAAACCTTTTAAATAAAGAGAAAAGGTTTTGTCAAAATTCCAGGACACCCTTGACAGATATTCATGATCTGTTGATATTAACACGTGCAGAAAACTAAACTCTATGTTGCTACTGGAGAAATATTTGATTTATTTTGGCCAAAAAAGTGAAATGCTATAAAACTGTAAAATTACTCGCGCTCCCTTCTGCCGCACCTTAAATAAAATAAACTTTTCTTTAAACGTTCATGTTAAAGAAATTGATAATAATTGTACCGTTTTAAAAGTGAAAACAATTGTTTTTTTTGTTTTGTATCTTATTCTAATTAGTTTCAATTTATAAATAATCATATTTTACTAAGGAGAAATGAAAATAATTATGAAAGACAATATCTAGTTTCGTCAATGCAATTGTGAAAATAAGACTGCCGAGTACCGAGTAAAAAGAATCGAGTAACTTTCATCGAGTACTTTTGAAAAGAATCGGAAATGTGATACGCTTAGCTAGTAGCATGCTTTTTGATTGTGTACTTTACATCTGCGAGTAATTTGTATTGAGTATGCATGTGCAACGTTTAAACCATAAAGGGTCATTTTTGCGTGGCAGCAGAAACTGTTGATGAAAAATGAGCTCTATGGGAATATACCTTTTAAATGGAAATAGCATGGTAAACAGTCTAGCCAATAAGGTCGATTCTTACTTTTCTGGTAAGAAAAGAGAAAATAAAAGAATAACACGGTCCGAGTAAAGTTACTCGAGTAATCCCGCAAGAATCGAGTACTCCCGATTTCACATCACAATCGAGCTACTCGATTATTTTTACTCGATTGTGCCCATCACTAGTCTCTAGTTTCCTCTTTGGTTTGTTATCAGTGGCGTCAGTGCCGGATTTAAGCCTAAGCTAAATAAGACCGGGTTTATCTTTATGCGTAGCGCATAACTATAGCGAATAGTGCATATCACATAGTGCGGGAGAAGTTGAAAAACATTATTTAACGTTATTTTTCTAATAAAACCTTTATTGAAGTATTTTTTTAGAGAGATTATCTAATAGTGAAAAGAGTTTAGGCCATATTCTATGAATAAAAGACAATCAATTTAATTAAGACGTCATACACTATGTTTCATTATAAGCTGATGTATTTTTCTTATGAATAGTACATTGTAAGCACTATTTACTATTAGCTTTGCGTAAGCTTGAATATAAACCCAGCCTTAGAATTATTTTTTGGGTGGGAGGTTTTTAAAAAAAATTGTATGTGTAGGCTACTGAATATATAATATAGACTTTTTTTCCACTTAATTGGTATTCCCGTAAAATTTTCTGGATCGCTAATTTATATCCAAGCCCGTAAAACCTACGTTCTGAAACACGGGCTCATCGCGGAAATCTCGTGTAATTTACAAAGAATCAGACGTATCCACATTTACTATTCATAGATGGCAGCATCATAGTCGTTTGGTAAAGTCTAAGACTTTCTACACTCTATATTGTGAAAAATGGTATTTATTATTCTATAATATAATATATGATAGAGATCAAGACAGTCAAATGATAAATATCTAATAAATAAGTGCGTTAATTTGAAAATAAAGAGTATTATGTCTTGCCATTAAATAATTAAAAGGCACACCATTACAATGTTTTCAAGTTTTAAGAGACTATCTGGTGTAATTTGTTAACGAGTAGCTTCCAAGATTCTAATGTTTATAAAGCTTAGGGCCTCGCCAAGTATAAATACGGCACTGACAGGCGTCGTTACACTTTGTGCTCATCATTTATGTTTGTATGGGTGAAGTGGAATAAGGGGCTCTATTGAATGATGCTATATATAGCCCCAATATATAGAGATGAGGTCTTTAATTTCTATCACAAAGCTACCGTTATTGTAAGAACCACAGGTATAACTTATAAGTAACATATTTTGGCATTTTTTGCTTGCGTTCTCCTGAATTAAATATAAAAAATTAATATCTGCACTTCAATGTTGGAAATATACCAAGATAGCCTTTGTTGTTCTAGTCCATTTGTTTTTGGGATACAATTAGAAATTTCAAATGACTTTGAAGTTGAACAATTATACTGTGTCCATACAAATCCAAAATATTGGTTCTATTGGTTTTTAAAACCACAAGTAATGAAATATTTTTAAGCGTAATCATCTCTCAATACGTTTGATCCAATCTTAGGCGGGGATTTGACCTCTCTCAATCCATAGGTAGCTCACAATCTACTGTGAGTCCTCTCTCAATCTATAGGTAGCTCACAATCTACTGTGAGTCCTCTCTCAATCTATAGGTAGCTCACAATCTACTGTGAGTCCTCTCTTAATCCATATGTAGCTCACAATCTACTGTGAGTCCTCTCTTAATCCATAGGTAGCTCACAATCTACTGTGAGTCCTCTCTCAATCCATAGGTAGCTCACAATCTACTGTAAGTCCTTTCTCAATCCATAGGTAGTTAACAATCTACTGTGAGTCCTCTCTCAATCTATATATAGCTCACAATCTACTGCGAGTCCTTTCTCAATCCATAGGTAGCTCACAATCTACTGTGAGTCCTCTCTCAATCAATAGGTAGCTCACAATCTACTATGAGTCCTTTCTCAATCTATAGGTAGCTCACAATCTAATGTAAGTCCTCTCTCAATCTATAGGTAGCTCACAATCTACTGTGAGTCCTCTCTTAATCCATAGGTAGCTCACAATCTACTGTGAGTCCTCTCTTAATCCATAGGTAGCTCACAATCTACTGTGAGTCCTCTCTCAATTTATAGGTAGCTCAAATCTACTGTGAGTCCTCTCTCAATCCATAGGTACCTCACAATCTACTGTGAGTCCTCTCTCAATCTATAGGTAGCTCACAATCTACTGTGAGTCCTTTCTCAATCCATAGGTAGCTCACAATCTACTGTGAGTCCTCTCTCAATCTATAGGTAGCTCAAAATCTACTGTGAGTCTTCTCTCAATCCATAGGTATCTCACAATCTACTGTGAGTCCTCTCTCAATCTATAGGTAGCTCACAATCTACTGTGAGTCCTCTCTCAATCTATAGGTAACTCACAATATACTGTGAGTCCTCTCTCAATCCATAGGTAGCTCACAATCTACTGTGAGTCCTCTCTCAAATCATAGGTAGATCACAATCTACTGTGAGTCCTCTCTCAATCTATGGGTAGCTCACAATCTACTGTGAGTCCTCTCTCAAATCATAGGTACCTCACAATCTACTGTGAGTCCTCTCTCAATCTATAGGTAGCTCACAATCTACTGTGAGTCCTCTCTCAATCTATAGGTAGCTCAAAATCTACTGTGAGTCTTCTCTCAATCCATAGGTAGCTCACAATCTACTGTGAGTCCTCTCTCAAATCATAGGTAGATCACAATCTACTGTGAGTCCTCTCTCAATCTATGGGTAGCTCACAATCTACTGTGAGTCCTTTCTCAATCTATAGGTAGCTCACAATCTACTGTGAGTCCTCTCTCAATCTCTAGGTAGCTCACAATCTACTGTGAGTCCTCTCTCAATCTATAGGTAGCTCACAATCTACTGTGAGTCCTCTCTCAATCTATAGGTAGGTCACAATCTACTGTGAGTTATGCGATTGGTCATTCGTATACAGCCGAGTAGATTATTTTATAGACTGTGAATCATCTCACAATCTGAAGTGAATCCTCCCGAGATTGACCAGTAGTTCATACTAGCCTTGTTCATTTGTTTTAACTATGTATTTATAATATTTAAGACTGAAGAGAGCTGCTTAGAGCTACAATAACAGTTTCTATCTTGTGACGCATGAGTTATTATTGTATCTTCTTCCGAGCTACATCACATGATCAACTTGGTAAATTAAATTAATAGCAACATAAACAACAATATTTATATTAGTGACCCTTAATTTGGTGATAGTCGAGGCAATTAATAAAACATTTAGCTGAGTGTGTTTCTTACAGAGCAAGGCCGTAGCCAGGTCAACATTTCGGCGGAGAGGGGTCTTATTGGGGGTGGGGGGGGGGCACATTGTTCACAGGCAAATAAATGTTACCAATATCAAATGCCTCTAAAAATATTTTATATTTAATTTTTTGGTAACTAGCTACAGGGATTAAATACATAAAGTGATATAAATTTGTTTAATAATTAGAAACCTATATAAGATAATTCGTCCTCCCACCATGTCTAAAAATTCACATTGAGCATTTATTAAATTATTATTATTATTATTATTATTATTATTATTATTATTATTTTTAGCACCGCGTCTTATTACCCGTTCGGTTTATACGCACTTACGCTAATGTGTAATGGTAGGGTGATTGTGAGATGAAATGGAGGACCTACAGTTTAACGTGGAATCCGAACCACGGTGGAGGCCTGGCATTCCTCACATTCACAAGTTGTGATTAATACACGTCTTGTCAGAGGTGAAGGAAGGGTTTGGCAATCAGATAAATCTGTGCTGGGACCGAGGATTGAACCCCGGACCCCCAGCACAGAAGTCTGACACCTTACCCCTAGACCACCAGGTCACCATTTATTAAATAAAGTCATACCTAGTGACGACAGAACCGGATGAGTGGACTTGGTGGGGTTTGAGGGGCACTTCTCCCTGAAAATAATTCTTCCCCCTGGAACAAATTTGCCCTCTTCTAGATTTATTTCTCTCTATTCTTATATTTTCGGATATGGTGGGTTTAAAAATAAACTTCAAATAGTTTCTAAGAAAATTATTGAATTAAAACAGAAAAATTTAGATGAAGATTGTTTTAAATATCTTCTAAGATTATTAAAATAAAATAAAATAAAAGATTGAGGGAAGACTACTTCAAATAGATTTTAGAGGAGTATAATTAAGGGGAAAAAAATATCATTGCAATAGCTTAAAGACAACTAATTGTCAAATATTTGTCAGAGGGAGGCATCGGAACTCTTTAGGTCTGAGAACTAACTCCCTCAAAATTATATTTTGATTAATTTCCCCCCTCCCCGCTACACAATTAAGGTTCTGCCACCATCGACCTATCTTGGATAATTTTAGAAATAATTTTTCTTTTTATAATAAAGCTAGAGTTTTAAAAAATTGTGCTTGGAGGCAGTTCCGTCGAGAGCCCCCAAGGGACCGGGGGCAAATAATTTGGTTGGACCCGCTTTCCATTACTCTAACGCGCAAATTTTTAGATCCTTCACAATCCTCAAAAAAAGGAACCTAAAAGACTATGCACTTTTCAGGGATTATAATGTTAGGTAAATAACAAAACTATTAGACTATATAAATTTTAACAACGATTTTAAGAAAATTATTTCAGAAAACTCTCTCAATACAACTTAATAACCATCCAGCTATGCACGATAATTTTTCAGAAATACAACGAACATACACACATTTGCAACACATATTTTAAATTGAAAAGTGTTAGGAAAGAACTTTAAATAAAAGGCTTACCTTTTGATTTATTTGTTTGTATGTTTTATTTCTCAGGGTTTCTTTTTTAAATTTAAGAATTTAGCTATGACTTAACAACTTAGAATATAAATGAGTCATTTAAAATTCACCTTTCGAGCTTTTCTACCAGCGAACTTTTGAATGATGGAGTCAAGCAAGATCCAATGTCCATGCAAGTCTTGTTCCAATGGATAGTGTTCTCAGATCAGTTAGTCTTTGTTGACCCATTGTTGATCTCAATCAGTTCTTTATTCTGATAAGCACAATAGAAGATCGTTCTGCCTGAACAACAGAAACTGGCAGTGTGCAGATTGTGCGCAAAGTTATGTATTTGAAATATTGAGTTCTGTTATTTTGTTGAGCAGTTTTAGGGACTCCAGAGTAGATTTGTCTTGTGTATCACTTTAAGATACTTGGTTCCTTCCGTTAGGTCACCAACACTACAATAGCCTTAACGGCATAACCTTTAATCTGGTTTATGGCTCATCCACTCAAGTTTAAATAGTGGCAATTAGTGTACTTAATTTAAATTTCGTACTATATTGCACTTTTCTTCCGTTTTGCTTAAACGTTTATATTTTCGTTAAAAATAAGAAAGATTCTTGAAGCCGAGGCCCTGGGGATTTTGCGCCCTTATAACCCCCCCCCCTCTCACTTGGTGGGCCTGCTTGGGGAAAATATTAAGTTCAGATGTCAAGTCATATGTTATGCAGTAGTCACATTTGATATATATCATGAATAACTATAAAATAACTACACTAGTAAATTAGTAAAATGTTTTCAATGTTGACCAATAAAAAGTCTACACTACACACTAAACTAGCAAAACCAAAAGCATTCCCATGTAGGCTGTTTTCAAACAGCATCTCTTTATATTTTCCCAAACTGCCACTGTTTATATTTGTCAAAATGTAGCTGTTTGCATATTTTTTAACTGCGGGTAGTTGGGGGTGGATACAGTAGCCCCATGACTTCTTTGGTGCTGACTGACAGCTCACAGCTGACAGCTGACGGCTTTGAAAAGTTACCAGACCAAATTATGTATCCCTACGCCGAACCATATGATCTGCAAAAACATGTGTTTAACATGTGTTTAGCACTTCTGACAGTCAAAACTTAGGTATATACCTAAATGTTGACTGTCAGAAGTCAGCTGTGAACTGTCAGTCAGCACCAAAGAAGCCATGGGGCTACTGTATATGAAACCCCACTCCTCCATCCCCTACTTATCCCATCACATACTTCTAATTCTTATTTTTGTAGACTAGTCTAAGACGTGTTATTGTAACTATCATTCGAAATAGTTTCAGCTTGGAAAGTTTTGTTCATTCCTAACCCCAAATACTTGCCCACTTTCACAGTTCTTCCCACTCACTAATACTTTCTATTTTATTTACAATATGTTGACAGTCTTCCCAGTTGGTTTGGTTGCCTGACCAATGAATACAATCACAAATTTTATTTAAAAATGCACATAAACATAATAATAATTGCGACAAGCCACTCACTCGTATTTTATTGTTTTTCTTAAACTATAATATATCTGTTTACATTTTTTTACTGTCAACTTTCTGGACGGTGGGGGTCGGGGGTCACCCCAAAACCCTCTCCCCTGGCCACGGCCTTGATACAGTGATTGGTTTTCTGGTATTTTAAGAGATTACGCTATACTCGTAAGCATACAACTACCGTGCATTTTTAAGAGGTTTCGAAATATAGTAAGTTTTATTTATGGGAGTTTAAGGGGAGAATATGTCAGGATCTTATAAATTTACAAGTTAAAATTAATTTTCTATAATGAAAAAAATACGAAATATGGAACGACGAAAATAAATTAACTACAGTTTCAATGTATGTATAGTCCGAACGGGTAGTAAGACGGGCCGCTAAAAACAAAACACTACAACCCCCCCTGCCCCCATATCTACAGCAATATGGGTACATTTCTTCTCATATTCTCCATTCCTAAGCCTTATCCCATTTGCTTATCTACAAAGCGTCTGACACAGACGGGTAGTACAGCGTGGTTATAAATAATGTCTTGTCGATAGAATTACAAATGTTAGGACCCACCTCGGTGGCGTAGTTGACTAACGCGCCAGTCGTGTTGAGCCAGATCACCGAGGACGGGGAGATCGAGGTTCGAATCTCGGTCGGGTGAACTGGGGGTGGTTTTTCCTAAATGGTTTTCCACTCTCCCTCCACGCAAATGCGGGTTCACCTCTTCTAAATTCAACCTTCCCAATTCCTAATCCATTAGTGTAATTAGTACTTAAGCGTATAACCCGAACGGGTAGTAAGACGCGGTGCTAAAATTATTAAATTATTACAAATGTTAGGAGGGTTCTTTACCATTTTAAAATTTCACTAATCGATTACTAGTACAATGAAAGCTATTTCTCCATGCTTAAAGATTAAGATAGAATTGGTTATCAATTTTAAATGAAGAAAAATTAATTAAAAAAAATAAGTTATTAATTTAAAGAGACTTAACGTTATCAATAAAGTGTGCAGACGTTGTTGCTGAACTTTCAAACAAGATGAAAAAAGTAGGTCAATGTAATTTAAATTAATTCAATTCAAATAAGCCAACATTTCTTTTTCGCCCTTTCGAGCTATACGCCAATTTGTTAAAAATGAGGAAGGTTGGATTTAGAGGAAGTGTACCCGGATTTGCTTGGAGAACGAGAGTAAAAACAGCCCGAGTACACCCGAGTAGTGTGAGGGGCACCTTATTCCCCACCTTCAGGGCTTGCCACGGGCTGTTATTTAATTATTTCCTAATTTCGTAATACCTCGAACTAGTTACATAATTTGTCCTTTTGACCCATTTGTTCCATTCGTAACTTGGCTCCATGCCACGAGGTGTTTTTAATCATTTTCTAATTTCGTAATTTGTTTTTATGACCCGATTTTCCTATTTACCTAGATACAGATACAATAATTTCCGTGCTGTATACCACCGGTTCCTTCACTTGATCCTTGGGGCTCCATCCCGCATCCCAAACAACTTTCTCCTGACTATGTCAGATCTTCCATTCTTGGAAATCGTATCCACAGATTGGCGCCAGCCAGCTCCAACCAAATCATCAGGGGCATGGCGATTACGACGCTCCTGCCCATCCCTACCATCGTATCAGGGACGGCGTATTGAACCCCTTTGTTGTTGTGGGGAGGTGACCAGGGAGTCAAATTGTGGGATTAGTGACCGCCCCTTCTAGTCGTGTGAGACTGGGGGGGGAGAGGTCAGATAGCGGGGATGCTGGCCCAAAGGCCATGATAAGTGATAGTGGGCGGAACGCCTGGTCGTGTGTAGTGGGGTAAGGCACCAATCAAGTGATTAACTGACCAGGTTGTTATGTGTTGTGTGTGTAGGGGGGGGCTAACTCACCCCGCTTTATTGTGAATATTATGCCCTAATTTGGGCTGAACTAAATAGAAAATCTTTTATTTTATCTTATATATAATTTTTCTTTCGAGAACTCCAAGGGGTTGGTGTAGGTTATGATTTTCTTTATGTTTACAGTCCTTGTCCAATTCAATGGATTGTGTCTGTTATTAATAAAATTACTGTTGAAAGAAAAAGAAAGAAAAATTATAGTTTTCTGTTATTGTACTTTCTCCTCTCCCCTTCTGCCCCTTCTCGAGCACCCACGAACCCATTCGGGCTATCCAACCCTCCTACTCACCTCCCTCAGTAAGATCAAACACTATTACTCCCCCTCAACCATGGATACTCCTCCTGAATCTGGACTCTACACCAGCTAAGTGGAAGTCCCAAGGCAACAAGGGAGGAATGAAGGCAAGATAACTTCGGACCACGCAGTATGCCGTATTCAGGGATCTTTGGAACCCGCGATGCCGAGCTCCAGCACCCCACTCTGTCTCCCCTCCTCCAAGCCTTCCCACCTCACTATCCACCCCTTACAAATTGAAACAGTACCCAGCTTCCTCCAGACCTTACCTGGAGGTAGATTACTCCACGCTCCAAAGAACTGACCCGCACAGAACTCATAGCAAGTTTTAATGACCCCAAGCTCCAAGCTAAACCACTCGCCATAGGATTAGACACTGCTCCCCATCTCTCTCACGAACCAAACCCTCACACCTCTACTAGCCAAGATATCCACCTAACCCTCTCACCTCCCCTACAACCATCTCATCCTCTACTAGCCAGATATCCACCTAACCCTTTCACCTCCCCTACAACCATCTCATCCTTTACTAGCCAAGATATCCACCTAACCCTCTCACCTCCCCTACAACCATCTCATCTCTCTACTAGCCAAGATATCCACCTAACCCTCTCACCTCCCCTACAACCATCTCATCCTTTACTAGCCAAGATATCCACCTAACCCTCTCACCTCCCCTACAACCATCTCATCCTCTACTAGCCAAGATATCCATCTAACCCTCTCACCTCCCCTACAACCATCTCATCCTCTACTAACCAAGATATCACCTAACCCTCTCACCTCCCCTACAACCATCTCATCCTCTACTAGCCAAGATATCCACCTAACCCTCTCACCTCCCCTACAACCATCTCATCCTCTACTAGCCAATATATCCATCTAACCCTCTCACCTCCCCTACAACCATCTCATCCTCTACTAGCCAAGATATCCACCTAACCCTCTCACCTACCCTACAACCATCTCATCCTCTACTAGCCAAGATATCCATCTAACCCTCTCACCTCCCCTACAGCCATCTCATCCTCTACTAGCCAAGATATCCACCTAACCCTCTCACCTCCCCTACAACCATCTCATCCTCTACTAGCCAAGATATCCATCTAACCCGCTCACCTCCCCTACAACCATCTAATCCTCTACTAGCCAAGATATCCACCTTACTCTCTCACATGCATACCACCCCTACAAGAATCTTATCCTCTCCCCCCACACTTCCTCAATCCCTGAGTGATCCAGTCTAACGACAAAACCCGACGGATATAAAGTAAATAATGGAATCTCATTAAATGTTTATATTTTTTAGGAAAAAATATCATACACAATACCAATAGTTTATCTCTCCTGTACTCATATAAATATATGTATGTATTGCTCACCATATATGTGTACACCTATATATTGCTCACTTTGATATAAAAAGACAAACACACACATACAATGATGTATAGTCTGTTCACTAAAAGTAAAGAGATTACCATACGTGGTACTTACGATTCAGACTCGCCTTACGCTCACCATCGGGTCTTATCATTTAACAAATTCGTACGAGTCTTCTCCCAGATGGGCCAGATCTCACTGCGAGGCGTCAAAAACTCCACCTGTATTACCTTCCAAAGTTTTTTTCCGAGCAGACGAACTCTCCCTTCATGATCAAGAAAAAAGATGTAAAATTCATCCTCGTTCTAAACCTCATGATCTTCTTTTTCCTCTCTTTCTTAACGATGCTTGAGATATGTTTGATCCTTTACGAATTCAGTTGTACACTTTACCCAATCGCGTCCATCATGCTCGGTCCTGTTCAACGCATCATACGATGCGTTTGGTCCATAACGTCCTCCTCGGGCTTGGTCTTCCTGTGGAAGATAACAGGATCATCACCGTCCTTCAGGCTGTACAACAGGACAGGTTTCAGAGATATTCTCCATTAATTGACTGGGCTCCCACATGCCATGATTATAACACCTTAGCCAGGGCATGTTGGAATCTCACGTCTCCAAACAACCCTTCTTATCCACTGTGATTTAGTATTTTAAGCTGTCGTTGTTAATATCATTCAACCGGTAGCCCACCAGTTTAAGCATATTGAATTGTATGAAATTCCCCACCCACGCTCGCCAGTGTACGCTCTCTGAGAGGAAGGAGGAGGGGCACTTGCCAAAAGAGTGGTTCTCCCCTCCCTAGACAATGTTGGCAACATTGATTCATGAATTGTGCGTCAATTCGAACCCTAGCCATTTGACGAATCCCCTATCTCCAGCACGCCTGATGATCTTATCCACGAGATACACATCTATATGTGATGTCTTCCCGAGCTTTATTGCGTAGAATCCTCACACGATGTGTTTCCTCTCATATCTTCGAGTAGGAGAGTTCTATGGTTTGTGTCAACAACCTTACGTATCTTAAACAGTTTCACCAACTAGTTTGTGGTATAGGCTACCCGTTTGAAAAACACACCCTTATGTTTACTGATACGAACAATGTTACCAGCTTTTAACTAGTTCGATGGAGGATCGATCGTTTTATCGTGAATATAGACGGTACACAATTATGCTGTACTTGGGGTTTATAGTTTAATTCTTATTCTTCAAGTGTACCTTTCAATTATCCTCGTCTAGTACAGAATAAATCATATCGATACATCAACTATCGATACGATGCTTTAGCGGTGAATCTCATTCACATAATGTTTTTGAGCGTACGATTGAATCGTTCCAAGACGCTATATTTGGTTTACTGAACGTTGAATAAGGTTTGATCCTCTTTCATACCAATATAAATTTGAAATCCATGATGTAAAACTTTGTGCCATTATCCGTCCATATATGACTTATGGGAGGTAAGCTGTTGGCATGCAGGAGGACGTGGCTCATAATTGTAGTAACGTTCCTTCCCGTCTCGACCATAATGAGAACACCCCAATCATGTTTGGAATACATATCAATGATGGTGAGAAGTTACTAATATCTCTTGTTCGATCAAAAGTAAGGTATCATCTCCGCTAGATTGGCCTGTGGTAACTCGTTCAGCCCACGTACGGTGACATGCCTTCTAACTAAACGACGTCTTGCAGGACGATGAAGCGAGCAAGCATACTTTCCCTTTACAGACATAATCATGGACTCAATCCGAATGCATACTTTTATGCAATGATTTAAGTCTCTCGAAATTCCTCAATTTTTGAAACGTTCTCGTTGTTATGTCACAAATGACCTGCCCCAGTCGATAAGTGCAAGTGTCGTAATCGATTGACTAATTTTTTTGGATCGTCTCAATAGGTATAATCGATTTATCTTTTTCTGTCCGTCTTGTATAGATCTGTTCTCTCAAGATCCTTCTCATGAAACATAGGTTCGAGGATCCATTAATATTTAGATCCTGTGCGTGACTTGAAACGACTAAAAAGTTTGATCCTGAATCAATGTACGTTCGTTTCTTCGAACGTGGACTTGTACACCTCCAGATCCTCCGTGGTGTAATTCATAGGTTCTTTTATGAAAAGTAATTCTAAGTGTCTATGATGTGAGGAACTACGATATTATCGTGACAACTACGGTTCCACCAATCTCATCAAACAGGATATGAATATCCCCGAATTTGGTTGTGTTACCATCGAAACGTACACCGTAAGTTCTATCGGAACGAACTTTATTTATAAAGCTAGGACTACAATAAATGTTTGTCATGCCTCATCTCATGCGAATGAGTCTTCCTCCTCCTCAGCCTTCCCACAATCCAGTTCTAATTCCGAGCTTGCCATGGTGATAATCTCCATCTTGTTTAGTGGTTCCACGATAAGTTTGAAGGTCTTTATCGTGACCATATTACCTGTAGTGTATCGAGTAGCTGTTTGTACACCCATTTAATGATCTTACACAATTTAATGATATCCTTCGTAACCATCTGTAACATGGTGCAACATATGAATGTTCCTTTTGATGGATGATCCTAGTTTGATAGCTAGGCGTCAGTGGGGGATTAAAAGCCCTTGGGCCCCTAGGCCCGATTTGCTCTGCGGCCCCCTCCCCCAGAAAAACTCCAACAACCAACAACTAGGTATTTACACTGGTCTACTTTAATAGACATGGATATTGCAATAGCAATTTAGGTTTAGAGAAAAGCTTTTGTTCTATTTGAATGAAGTTTTTTAATATTATGAACTGAAATCAAATTAAATAATTAATTTGTGAATTTAAGCTTTGAAAAACATTAAACTTTCCTTTGAAACATAGTTTTTGGATGGAAAAAAAATCGTTATTTGAAAAGGTATATTTATTCAAACTCAAACAAAAGACCATACATTAGTACAGTCATATATTATGATATTTTAAGAAATAAAAATACATATCAATAGTTTTTTAAGTTAGGAAAAACTATTGACTTTGAAATTTGAAGTTGATGCGCTAAAAACATGTTTTAAAATTATTATAAGATATTTTTATTCAAACTCAAGCAAAAGACAATACATTCTTATAATCATATTAATATTAATAATAACAGTATTTTTCTAAGTTATGAATATGATGCGCTAAAAACATTTAACAAATAAATTACAAATCAACACTGCGTGCATTAATGGATGAGAATTCCTTAATAATGTTATCGAAATTAATATCACGAAGCATTTCAGAATTAGCAGCAAATCTGGTTAAGCTTGACAATCTTGAATCTGCGGATGAGTTACGAAGAAAAGTTTTTACTCTTTTTAAAATTCTAAATGATCTCTCACCAAATGAATTCGTTGACATCATACAAAACAAACTTCTCACGCCGTTTCAATGTTAGAGAAAAGAGTTGTTAACTGTTTTTCATGCATGAACTTCAAAAACTCAGCAGGCAAATAGTGGTACTTTATATCTAAGTTAAAAGCCTCGATGAACGTCTTGAATGTATATACATTCTTCACTGAGATCTGAGGCAAGGTCAGCAGAATATTTCTGAACCAAGACAGAAGCTTTCTCCCTAATTTCTTCATTTTCGAAGGTAAGCAATTTATCGATGAAACCAAAAACTTCATTTTTATAAAAGTAAACTTTCGATCTGTTTTCTAATTCACTGGAAATGCTGTCGACTATGACATAAAATGTATTTACAATCTCCATCCATTTTGCAGATATTATCATCATCATCATCCTTTGTTTCATTATGAAAAGCTTTTCTCTTTATTCCTCTGGCCTGAGGCCCTCCAGAAACTGCGACCCCTACCCTGGCCTAACGGACCTAATGGGTAATCTACCACTGCTAGGCGTAACACCTAACCCTACATGTAACATTAATGCAAAACTTTTGAAATTTCTCCAACATGAAAGATATGGAGTCGTCTTTTGCCAGCTCGAAAGGTACTCAGCTTATAGATTTGTGCTTCAACAAACATACAATGTTATTCAAGTATATATGCATTGTATAAACGGTCCCGACTCACTTGAACTTATAATCTTTTTATTTCCTCAAAGTCTATATGCAAAATCTTGTATACCTCCTTATAGGTTTAATTCTAAGTTGATGTACATGAAACACCCTTTAATGTGTGAGTCAACATTGGCTTTAGATACTTCATATGAATCTGGCTTTGGTTTACCAATGCTGCGTATGGTGATATCTTGTTTCTCGAAATAAGAAAAATCATCTGTAATCTTGATATGCATAAGCCTTATCGTGGCTTGGTCATACAAGTCGCTGTTTGACATCTGCAGTAAAGAGAAATACTCCACTAGTTTTTTCAACCTCAAAGTTAAAGAATTCAGCTCTCTAGAGATTTGACGATTCGATTCTTTGGGCTGTCGCGTTTCATTAGATGCCTCCTCCATATTCTTGACAAGAAAATCTACACGTTTTGTGATCATATCCTTGGTGATGTCGAAAGCGAGTATCTGTTAGTTATAAAGTTTATCATGAATCCTATTGGCGTAATATTTGTTACAATATCCTTTGACGTGACGGGAGTTTCAATGTTGATGATACTACTCGAGCCTGAATCGTAATATAATTATGGACTCAAATTTAGATTTCCTTCCGTCTCACCGACGGATTTATAACTGTAGAGATTATGTCCGAATTTTGACATGAACGACATTATGTCTTACCTTTAACTAAGTTCATTCGTGGTTTACTAGGGCAATATAAATGTATTGAACCCGCAATGGTATTGTCCATTATCGATCTTGTGGGTTTCGTTTAAAATTATAAAATCATACTTGTTTTTCCAGAATAATGAACACATTTTTTGTACATCTATTTCGGGAAAGGTGAGAAGGCTAGCGCTATGTATCAGCATCAGCTATGTGTAACATACATCAAGTATTAAGCCCTATGTCTACTCTTACTGAAATAAATTCGTTTCCACGCCAAATGAAAAGGGCCAATCGCCTTAATGCCAGTTTATGAGTACCATAGTATTTTAAGCATTCTATTAATCTGACCAATGTATGCCCATTTTTTGACACTTGTTAATTGTGTTTTTGCACTGAAATTTTGACCATGGAATTCATCTGTGATGCAATATTTAATGTTCAGAATGTTTTAAACTAATGCATTCTCCAAATGATTCCATATTCCTTATGTGTTTTAATTCCTTTCCTTGAGCGTTTAAGATTCTTACAGCCAAGCGTTGTTCACAACCTCTCACCACCAAATAATAAACAATACAAACAGAATAATCTTTGTTTTTCTACACTCAAGTTAACCACAAGGCTGTAACTCAACTCGTCAACTGTTATTGTTCTGCTGAAGAAAGTAAACACATCAACTGGTATACCCTCAGACACATCAACTCGTCCACCCAATCTTGGATTGTTCAGTGCAAAAGCGTACTAAATAATTACGACGCTAACTAACCTATTTGAAAGTGGATATACAGTGTTTTTCTGTTGCTACCACTCGCTGGCGGCTAGACTGTGAACGCAGTGTTTGGAGTAGTGGTCACTCTACTAGATAGTACTGGAGATTCTCTAGCAGGCGGCGTTTAACCAATGCTTAGAGGCAGCTCTATTACCCGTCATAAAAACATCGCGCTATAGTGATGCTTGCTATGCTATTTGAGCAATGCTTTGCTTACGCTGCTAACTAAACTGTGAGCACAGTCAGTGTTTAAGATACCTCTGATACGCAATGTCACGTCACAAAGGGGAACGGCAATTGTAGGGGAGTGTTTCAAGTAATTGAAATCAAAGGATACGGAGTCAGGGGCTTTGTGGCGTTGTGCGAATAGGAAGTGTAATACCACTTTATCGACAAAGACCTTACGGCTGTTGTACGCGCTGCTAATGCATATAACCACGATCCGATGACTAACGAATATACTGAGAAAGATGAAGTAAGTAAATGTTCATTAAATTATTGTAACACATGGAACATCTCACTTTTTTCCGTTTTCCCCTTCTGTCTTCTATTTGTAAATATTGTCTTTTAAAATTAGTGATTGAACTCTCATTATTTCATTGCGTTTCGAGGAACATTGAAAAAACCAAATAATATTGATAAAATAGTAATCAAGCTTAGAAATTTTCTTTCAATTTTTGGGGGTTAGAATTGTTGAAATCACGTTTTTTCACTGTTAAAGATTCTATGACTTATAAAAAGCTAAAGTCACCGACGATATTACCAGTCGCCCAAACAAAATTATTCGAAGGGCGATATGCTGAAATGAAAACGTTAGGCTAAAATACGTCAATCATCTGCGTCAAGCAGTGTACAGTCAATGGAAATCTCTTTCTACCATCGAATGAGCCTACCCTCGAGTTGATGGTGAGTGAACAACATTATATTCTTACACTTCATGGCGAAAGGTTATGTTTTGTGCACGATGACATTGCATTATTTACTACTGATGACAATATTACTACGCTGAGCGACTCTTCATTAATATTGTTCGCTGATGGAACTTTCACTTACACCCCAAAACACTTTTACCAGCTGTATACAGTGTACGGTTACATTTCCGGACTCTACTGTTCTCTGGTTTATTTTTTCTAACAGGTAAAAGTAAGGACATATATGCGCAAGTGTGGTCTTTCATATGCTGCTTGCTCTCGGCTCGCGACTTTATTTTAGTCCGAAAGCAATCCGATTGGACTTCAAACATGCAGCACATTCAGTTATAAAAACAGTTTTCCACGAGTGCTCCATATTTGGGTGTAAATTTCACTTAAGGACAATGTTGGTTCCGAAAAATACAGACCTCAGCACGCTCTTGCGGGAGTACAAAGCCAATTCGGAAACTGGCAAGTGGCTCCAAGCTTTTTTTGGGGCTATCATATATGTCTCCCATAAACGTTGGTAATGTGTTCGTCAGTCTAATGGAAACCCCTCCATCTGACATTTTCCAGTTTTCCGACTACGTGGTCGACAATTACATCGACGATAACGCCCTGTTCCCTCCCATCCACGTGGGCCGCACCACTTTCAGACACACCAACGACGACCTATAGACCAGAGGCATTCCACCGGCACTACAACGCTCAATTATACACTCCTCACTCAGACATGGAAGGTTGTAGAGGTTCTAAAAGAAATCCAGGTTGAGACAAGGGCTAAGGTACATGCATCCGTCCATGAAAGTGAGCGTCCAAACAGGAAGAAAAGAGCCCACGAGATAGAGGTGATCGATTATATTCAACATGCTTATCAGAACATGTTGCGAGGAGACATCACAGCCGTCGATTTTGTGAACAAAGTAGGATGTAAGAATCTACCCCCGACTATTTAACTTACAAACATACATTTTGACGACCAGCTTTGATACCAGTGCTGTGAAATTTTACTACTTGATTTTAATGCAATGCATGTGAAATGACTGAATGTTATATTTAATATTTTCCCAAGGGTGAAGTATTTACTTTATTAGTAAGCTCTTGCACTGAACAATCCAAGTTAGGGTGGACGAGTTGACCATAATGCATTAGAAAAAGTTTTTTTTCTTTCCATCCACCTGCATAAATGTAAATTCATTAGGATGATGTGTTCATAAACGTTTAATTTCCCATTTTTCTTGCAGTTTATTTAATAAAACGAAATTTTTGGTATATAATATACTGTATTCATTTTAATTAATCATTTTAACACGTAATCTAACATCTTACTTCTTGGGTCTTATCACATACTGAAACACAGACACATTCACATAAAAACAAACTATAAACAACTTTTATCATATAGCGGGCCCCCTAAACCACTTTTATCATATAGCGGGCCCATTCAGACTGGCCCCATTCGCTATTGTAAACCTGGCACTGGAGTGGTAGGGGGATTGACCTTGAAGACAGTTCACACTGGGTGTGGCCTCTCTGAGAGGATTTGTCAGGGCTGACCCTGCCCAGCTTCTATATTCAGTCACTAGAACGCTGGCACAGTCCTCGCGTGACGTTTGGGGTGAGGAATGAATAATTTTGACTTATACAGTATAACGAATCCAATAATTCACTGCGTGTAGAGAATAGTGTTCCACTTTTTCATGTTTTTTCCCAAATATTTTATAGAATAAAAGGAAAGAAAGAACTTTTATGTTGAAAAATGTTGTGGAGCCTGGCCCCTGTGGTCCCTATTACAGGCCACCCTGCCCTAAACCACCTTGAAAAATCTCCCACAAAGGGTTGGGACAGTAGGGCAGTGACACTGCGATATCAGTAACGACAGTGTTATTAAAAGGGTAGAGACAATATTTAATCCGTGCAGAAATTTTGTCAGTCCTATCGCTTTAGGAGTTGTTTTTAAACTTACAACAGCATATAATCAGTGGCTGCTTTTTTTTTTAAGTGTCCAGTAGAAAAATTGAATCTTATATCATTCGTGTGGATATAGCTTAGTTTAATATAAGTTTTTACAGTGAGGGTGAAACAGTTTAAAAAGACCCATTGTTTAATTTGATAAAAACTGAGTTATGATTTGATTTCAAACACAGCCGTTCTAAATGATTGCGTTAAAACAATAAACAACTTACACATTTATCTCCGGTGATAATTGGTTATTAAGAGTAGTAATAGTAAGACGCGGTGCTAATAATAATAATAATAAGAGTAGTAAATAAGTTCTTGGTAATCTAATTGACAATGGATGGTTAATGGGGGGGGACACATTTGGAGAAATGTCTATATTTCAATGATATAATAGATGATGGGTTGTAGCGAGTGAGACCATGCTTGAGCCAGCCCTGCACAGATATCAGGCTTGGGCCACCCCTCATGGGAAGGGGCCGAGTGTAGGGTTAAACCAGACAGGTGTGACAAGAGACAGTCGAGCAACGGGACTGAGAGTGTCGAGAAAAGAAGTGCATGTTTTCACACTGTAGCGGCCTTGTGCGACCAACTCAAGACATGTATATTTAATAAGCGTAAAAAATAAGTAGTAACACTTTGTAATATTGTAGTTTAGTAATAAGACTAGTAAGTAAGAACCGTGACAGTGTAATTTTCAAGGTTTACTGATCAAGTCTCTAGTTTGTAAGCTACACCACAATGCGGTTTAACCTGTTATATGTCGATGACGAACAATAAACTGGTATATTTTGGATTCACGCCAGGTCTAGTTAGCGCAGCGATGTGGAAAGTGCCCCGCCCTTGAATTTAAAAATGTTGTCAAAAATATTGAAACGCACTCATTAGAGCATATCCCAGCTAGTTTTTCCTTCAGATGATGTCTCTAACTTGTTTGAGTAAGTTCTGATTCAAAAATAAGCCCGGCCCAGGTACTCTTCTCACATACCAGATCACCACTAGGTCTTTATGTGTTTTAATGCAAAAATAATATTCCCATGCTACGTGTATGAGCTATCTGCTTATTAAAATTAAAATTATATAAAATTAAATTTAGTTCCGGAGGACCAGTTTTAGTAACACTAAAACAGATGCGGGATTTGATTGAACTGGAGTTTGTGGAGCCTACCTTTGAGGGATGTCTTCGGCTGGAGATACACAGGTGAGTCTGAGAACGATGGTCTTATCTCCGAGTATGGTCTTCTTAGTAATTAATTTGATAGAGGAGCTCCCCTAAACACTCGCATTTTATGAGTACATATGAAATATAAAATAGAACCCAAAGAATGACATATTATAATACAAAAAGTCGCACACTAAATCATTAACACAGAGGATTTGATTTGTTCTTCTTAGGAACGAGGGCTACAGAATATCACCGAGATGTGACCGAGAGAGGTTTTTAACGCACACTGTCTCTTGAGTACCACATGCCACGTGTAACAGGGTTGATAAGGAGAGAAGGAAGAGGGTGAAGGGGGTAGCGAATTCCAAGAAATATGCAGGCACGTAAAGTAGATTGAGGGGAAATAGGGGAGAAAATAACCAGTGAACGGTACCTAACAACGAGCAGTATTTTTAAGTAAAAATAGCGAATAATGGAATATTCAACACTACGTTTGTGGGTTGGTGAGGATAGATATGTCATAACAGTCATGTCAATGTATCCTTCGTCTAACCTGTAAAGTAGCAGGCCTTCCTTGTATTATTTCACTATGGTATAGCTTACAAGATAGGGTCATAGTGCAATCCTTCAAGTTAAACGGGCTGTACATGAGTCATGACATCCATATCTTCAAAACGCTCCTTTCTAAACTAGTATCTGAAGCCAAATCTAAAGATTGACGAGTGTCCACGGAAATCCAAGCACTCATTCAATAATGTATTCGTCCAAATCACCTTAGTAACATTTTATACAATTTATCTACACATTAAAATACTTTTCATGGATACATACTTTGCACCGTAGTTAAAAGTCTATTTTTATCAAATATTTTCCTTCGGGTTTTTATCTTTATTTTTAAATTATATTAATCTATCTTGTGTGGAAAAAAAATTAATTCTAATTTATATTAAAAATATATCACCTTTAATTCATAACATCACATCCGGTTGTAAAAATAGTCTTAAGCTCATTGCACGAAAATCTATGATCTCGGGACTTCTGGGATTGGTTTAGGATAGTTACAAACTTGCATAAAATACCTGGATATTTTGACCATCAGGCCAACAATCGTATTACTCCACACTTAGTCATGAATCTGAACAATACCCTACAAAAATAAAAATACAAACAAAAACAAAATATATTCAACAATGTAAATAAATATAATGCCTTGAGAATAAACCATGTATAAGGGTAAACATTTAATAAAGAAATAAAAAGAAAAATTAAATCACCTGTTTGTCTAATATTTTAGTATTCCTTAGAATTCCTTTTACTATTCCTATGAAGCTCCACTTACACACTCGCGTTAACATGAAATTATTCAAGTTTACAGAAAAACAATAAACATAGTATTTCACTAGACCAGAAGCAAATTATTTTGAATAAATAAAATAAATAAATTTATATTGTTGAAATTGGATTATAAAATTCGAACATTCTTTAACATAATAAAATAAATTATTTTATAATTAGAAAATGAAAAGTATAAATACAATTTGTTAGGATATGCACAATTAAGGTTTTAGTAAAAAAAAAAAATCTATTTATATTATGTTTCCATGAAGGACAAAATGCCAGAAAATTAGGATGTTGAAAAATTCAAATATGATAATTAATTATTTTGAAGCATAATTTCCTCACTTGTCGAAATGATTGAGTTAAATTTGTTCTTATGGCTTGTATTTAATATATGTTGGCTCATCGATGGTTGTTGATTCCTGTAGATTTAATTTGGATTAAACTTGATGTTACAAAAATGAAAAAAAAAATGGCTTCTTGAAAAATACCTTAAACAATTCTGGTGAGATTTTTCTTGGAGTAGTAATGGGTAACCCCCACCTTTATTTCTGTAGGTTCATTGCATCTCAGGCTATTATTTAAACCCATTTCCTGATGGGAAGCATAATCCTTACTCGTAATATATTCAATTTATATTTCCGTGGACGAGAATTACATAATTATCACTCACGATGATAGATTTGGAAGCCTCGTAATTTTTGTTTAATTTGTCCGGGTCACTTCCTTCTCCTGTCGTTTTAAAAACGTTCGAATTCCAAGAAATAAATCTTCCAATCCAAAAAAGAATCCACTTCAAATAAATCTTTGTTTAAAAAAATATTAATAACTTAAAATTCAAATGAGATGTCCATGTAGCAAGCAGTAAAATACATTAAATTTAAAAAGGACATAAAACCAGCCGTTTTTTGAGAGATTGAATAACAATGCTTGAATCGAGCGCTTAGAAAATATAAACCAACGGAACATTTGTATTAACACTAGAATAACCTAATCAACACGTGCTAGAGGCTCATTCTTGTAGCGTAAATTGCAACTTAGTTGAGTTGACACTTAGTTCCAATTGTAACCACTGAAGACTATGACACAACGGTAGTTTGTATTCATTGCTAAATAATCAAATGTTATCATTTTGATATTTGGTAAAATGAATAATGCTGTCTTATACACAGGTAAGACCAAAAATCCATATGAAGATTTTAAATTCTAATTATCTTCTTGAATTTTACCATTTTTAAGAAAGTTCAAAGTTCTTATAGTTGAAAAGTGAAAATAATGAAATTCAGTGTTGGCACAACTGGATCAGTGTTGCCAACCCAACTGATTTTTCAGTAGATCTACCGATTTTTAACATTTCTACTGATCTACTGATTAATTTAAATAAAATTAACAAATCTACTGATATGTTCGTATGTTGTCAACTTCACTCATTGGCTCTTTGAAATGATGGGATGGATTTTGAGGAGGGGTGAGGGGGTGGTCTGAGTGAGAGGGAAAAGCTTCTACGCAGCTTTGTAGATTGACAACTTTTAAAAAAAAACCTTGTACTATAATAACAGCTGTAAACTTACCCCTCTTCCAAGAAGTTGGCTGTCACAGGGAAGACAAGAAGACGCTACTAAAATAGTCTGAAGAAATCCACTCACTTTAAAACACACAATTTGTAACAGCTTATTTTGAGCTAGTGTAACACGTACTCCCGGACACTCAAAGTATGACACACTGATCATAAACATAGTTTTTTTTGTAATTTATTTTGTGTACAGTATTTTACGTGCACTTTCTGAACCTACTGATTATATCAGCACAAGATAATTTCTATGAGCTATAGTAAAAGGACCTACCAATTTTGCCAGGAAAGTTATTTTCACATACCCACAGGGTTCTTTTACATGCCACAATGCACAATGGCAATTACTTACTACATGCAGTTAACTTAACGTTGACTTGCAGTTAAATTAACGTAAGAGATGTCCTGGGTGGTCTTTTACTTTACTTTACGTTACTTGAAGGGTATCAAGTGATCTAGCCAGCCAATCATTATGCGAGTGACGTCATCAGGGATATTTAGTAACTCAATTGTTGGTATTATGACCAATGTTTACTCTTTAGCGTAAGTTCTAGTGATCAGACATTGAAACAAAATAATTACACTAAAATAAGAAAGCTAAATTTATCCAAAAAAATTTGTAATAGATATTTATTATATCGATTGAAAACTATAAGCATTCACAGATCATCACTGTAAAACTAGTACAGATCACAGATCATACTCGAGAATGAAGATGTTTGGCTAGAGTTGTTACTTTAAGTTACGTGAATCGTGATCACACATACGTTAAGTTAACTTTAAGTTAACGTTACGTTAAGTTACGTTAAGTTAACGCTAAGTTGATCGTGATCCCGGCATAAGTTAAGTGCATCGTGATCGCTTCCATTTAAACACACAATGAGGTTCTTTACGTTAAGTTATGTAAAGTTACGTTAAGTTAAGTTTAAGTTGATCGTAATCCCGGCATCACAGTGATGAATTAATGGCCGAGAACTGGATGCTGTGCTTGTCCTAGTCTTAAGTTAGATTATAAGGCATATGGAGTTACTACAGACCTAGTCAGCTGGTAGTGGAAAATATATGGCTTGAATAAAAAACTGACCCAGGGCATAGGATGGAAACAATAATGGATGTACCGTTTGAATTAAACTCACTTCAACTTATAAATTATTATATATTTTTATTTCAAGTTACACAATTTACAGTTAATTTGAAAAAAATTAATTACAGTTACGGTAATCTAAGGAAATGTTAAAAAAAATTATGCTAGTTCAAAAAAAATAAAAAAAATTACATCATTCCATTTCAATTCATTTTAGATTGTAGTTTCAAATAATTAAAATCAAAAATATCTGGAATTTTTTACGGTTTTAACTCATTTGAAAAATATTAATCTTATCATAAATTTTCAATTAAATACGATGTTTTATATTTTATTTTAAATATGTATATACATGTTAAAACATAAAAATAATTTATAGCCACATAAAGTTTAAATTACTTCCAATCAAATAAATAAAAACTATTTTTTCTGTAGGGTTTACCATAATATAGCAAGGATACATTATTATACTCAGCAACAAGTCTGTGACTTCTGAAAATAATAATAGCTTAAAATTATATAAATCATTAAAGACAAGCAATAGGTATCTCCATTAGAATGTCATCTGGAAAGATATATTTGTTAGAAATAAAATGTGTATCTCTATTATGGTTTATTCAAATTAAAATATCTATAACCCAATTTTCTTATGAATGGACATATCCTAAAGCTACTAAAATTTACTAAATCTACTGTTACGCATTAATATTCCAAGACATGTTAGCCATAGCTTTCACTTTTGATAATATTAACAATACCTGTACAATGCCAGTCCTATTTTACTAAAATGCTACCGATGTTGCTCTCAAAAAAATATGTTTGTATTTTCTAAAAGGAAATTCAAATATCCATTTGTAAAAAAATCAAGTTATATATTCACTATACAGGATGTTCGGAAACTCGCCCAAACTACACATATAGCTTGTTTGAACCAAAAGTAATACAACATCCCTGCACACTTACACCCAGCAAACTATGCTAATAACATTAAACTGTGTTCATAGTCTCGGCTTACAGCGTCGGGAGAGCAAAGCTGTGCAAGCATGTGTGTACAGCAAGTTGCTTAGGAATTAGGTGCACGTAGCTGTACATGTAATAATGACATGCACTTAATGTGATGTAGGACCATTAAAGATGACCCTCAGAACTTATTCCCCTTTATAGATGTATTGGTGTGTTGCTTACTATTAATAATGTGGTAAGTTCTGCTGTGCTCCAAGATATTGAGGTGTGCAGTGCCACAAGCCTGGCTCCTATGCAACCTGTTGTACTCACATTTTTGCACAGTTTTGCTCTCCCGGCACTGTACACCGAAACTTTCAACACAATTTAATGGTATTAGCATAGTTTGCTGGATGTAAGTGTACAGGGATGTTGTATTACTTTTGTTTAGACAAACTATATGTGCCTATGAGTTTCTGAATACCCTGTATAATATTGATAGCATACTGGTACTATTTTCTAGCACTACTGAAAAACTAAAATTAGAAATGTGCGTGTTTACAAAATTTTATATTATAATAAGTATTCAATTATTAATATATTATTATTGTCTAGTTATGCTAAAATAATATTTATACAACTTACATTCAATATAATATATTTTGAATACATAAATGGTGTTACTGTACATTGCCTAGTTTCATATAGGCCACAAATGATTTTTTTAAACATATGTACAGTTAAACAATCCTCACAGTAAAAATGTGTGACATTTGGATTATTTGAAGGTTGACCATTTTTATGTCGATACCTAACCTAGCCTAACGCTCTCTAGAGACAAGCCTTTATTTTTAATTCAAAAGTAAATACAGTACAAGTGTTATACTACCCAGTATGGGTTTAGTGCCATAATGACAAAATGTCATCCCTGGTATTAGAGAGTAGCAATATAAAAAACTGGTAAGTAAAATGATGATAGCACAGGTCGTATTTTTCAGCGATGCACATGAACAGACAGCAGGCCTCAAAATAAAATGAAAATGATTCTTTGTTATAAGAAATAAATTGAGAATAGTGAATTTATACCAAGTGTGTGTGTTTTTTACTTTCTCTCTATCTTACAGGTAGAGAAAGTATGGTGATCGTCAAAAAAATCGAACTCGAGATTTTGATGAATTTTGACGTTTCATGACTCCCTGAATCCGAAAAAGTGGTTTTTGAATTTCCGTCTGTCTGTCTGTCTGTCTGTCTGTCTGTACCTCCAACTAGAGCCTAAACTATTTTACCGATTGAGTTGAAACTTGATATCTAGGGTTTTCATAGGGTTGCCCCGAGGGATTTTTGGAATTGGATATCTACCCCTAAAATTAAGGGTAGTTTACTGAAGGGAAAAAAGAGAAAAAGTCGATTTTCTCAAAATCGGCTCTAACGATTTTGATTAAATTTCATTTATGAACATTAATAAATATTCCAAACAAAATGGATACTCTCAATATTTCGGCAAAATGGCTTTAAGGGCACTAGTCTGATGCGTAAATTAACATTTTTTATAATAGCTCCAAAACTATTTGAGATATGAAATTACTTAGCATTACAAATATGTATATATATTTATAATACAAATATTTTATTCGAAACATATTTTTATAAAATCAATAATTTTCAATCTATACGCAATTATATATATATATATATATTTTTAACTTTTTGGACATTAAAGCTTAAGTATTGCGATCGTAAAAAAAACTAACCTGAAATGTTGATGGATTTCGACGTCTCATGACCCCCCGAACCCTAAAAAATAGTCTTTGCAATGCCGTCTTTCTGTGTGTCTATTAAAACTTAAAATTAAGGGTAGTTTACTGAAGGTCAAAATGAGAAAAAGTCGATTTTCTCAAAATCGGCTCTAACGATTTTGATTAAATTTCATTTATAAACATTAATATATATTCCAAACAAAATGGCTACCCTCAATATTTCGGCAAAATGGCTTTAAGGGCTCCGGTCTGATGCGTAAATTAACATTTTTTATAATAGCTCCGAAACTATTTGAGATATGAAATTACTTAGCATTACAAATATGTATATATATTTATAATACAGATATTTTATCCGAAACATATTTTTATAAAATCAATAACTTTCAATCTATACGCAATTATACGATTTTTTTAACTTTTTGGACATTAAAGCTTAAGTATTGCGACCGTAAAAAAAAACTAACCGGAAATGTTGATGGATGTTGACGTCTCATGACCCCCCGAACCCTAAAAAATAGTCTTTGCTATGCCGTCTGTCTTTGTGTCTATAAAAACTTAAAATTAAGGGTAGTTTACTGAAGGGCGAAAAGAGAAAAATTTGGTTTTCTCAAAATCTGCTCAAACGATTTTGATTAAAATTCGTATCTAGGCGTTGATTAAGATTATAAATAAACTGGCTATTTTAATTTTCCTATGAAAATGATTTTTAGGGTACTTTACAGAAGCGTTAATTTTCGTATCTCCACAACTATTTGAGAAACTAAACAACTTATCATTGCAAAATTGTAGGACTATTAGAAATAAAAAACTTTTATTTGACATATATTTTTATAAAAGCAACAGTTTCTGAGATATTTGCAAATATATTAATACAATTTTGTGAGCTTTAGTTGTAAACATATACTACTTAAGTCTTAACGCAATAATTCTCCAATGCCATAGAGTAATTAAATATAAGTATCTAAAAAAGTATGGTATTTTTCCTTAAAGCTCATAGGAAAAATGTTTGCATAGCAATGATCTATCTCCATTTTAGACTCAATAGTCAATATTTACTTTTTTTATTGGTCAAAATGTATAAATGAATAATTAAATATCAATGCGATGACTTGAAGATCTGCAACACCTTATAAAATGTTAAAATTTTAACCAGAAATCGAAATTTTAATACGAAGTGTTGAACCTTGTGGAAGACATTAAACTGTTTGAAATGTTCTTAGGTGGACAAAGATGCGCCTCTTTTCTCATTGATTCTATATCATTGTATATTATTTTATGCGTGTTCTTATGTGGAGTGGTGATGATACAATGTACATTATTCCGTTCAGAAATCTTACGAGTTTTTAGAAAGAGAGAGAAAGTCTGTGGGGTGCGCCGTACCATTTATTTTAAGTTGTATTCATAATTTAAAAATATGACATAGGCTTCTGTATTTAAAAATACATTCAAATTTTAATACATAAACATATTATATTCTAAGGTGAATTGAGTTTTGGTAAACACTTTTTATATTCCCAAAATACAGATTAAAATAATAGCCGGTAAATGAATTCTCCTAGTGGTTTTCGCAGTTGCTTCTTTGCTAGTTGTTCTATAATAGCTACTATAGTATTTTCAGTTCTGTTCAAGCTTCCTTACTGAATTAAGTACTAAATAAATGTACAGTGCATCGTAAAAACGTTCTCTTTCCTTTACCTGAAATGAAGATATTTACTTAAAACTCTTAAGATATTTAATGTGAAACGAAATACATCACATACACATAATGGAAAAAAGAGAATAACATTCCACTGAAGAGTATAAATGAAATAATACATACTGTTACAGAAACAATGAGAAAATAGGAACATCTCGGGCCACCAAGGAGCATAACAATCAACTCCCCCCCCCTTTTTTTTTATCAAAGCTCTTCTAAGAAATTAAAATTGCCTTTATCTCAGAAAAAATATTATAAAATATTTTTTTCAAATAAAAGTTGCTTAATTTTAAGAGTCCTATAACTTTGTAATGAGAAGTTATTTCTTATCTTAAAGAGTTGCAGAAATAGGGTCGAAATTTGAAATTTCTGCCGATTTAAATTGTCATAATCATGAGAAAATGAGATGCGCCATTTTTTCAATGTTAAATATTGCCTAGATACGAATTTTAACTAAAATAACTAGAGCTGAGTCTGAGAAAATCGATATTTTTTTTTTCACCTGTAAATAATCTACTCTTAATTTTAAGGTTGTATAAATAATTCCAAAAACAAGTCTGGAGAACATTATGAAAATCCTAGTTACCAAGTTTTAGGCGGATCGATGAAATTGTTTTTGTTCTAGTACCACTAACAGGCATTGTAAAAACAACCTTTTCGGATTCAGGGGATCATGAAACGCTGACATTCATCAAAATCTCGAGCTCGATATTTTAAAGATTACAATACTTTCTCTCACCAAGGGTACAATAGAGTAAATAGGTATGTGTGTATGAAGCATAATTAAAACTACTATTGATTTGTTCTTTATTTGAATCTAAAATTAAATATAACTTAAAGTACATAATTATTTAAAAGGCTGAAAAACAAATAAAACTTGATAAAACCACACGGTTTGTAGGGCTACATTAAAAATAGTAACACAGTTCCAGCGTGACACTACTGCACTGGACAAAGAGATAATGGTTTCCTCTTAGGCACTCTTTAATCTAGGTTCATTTTTGTTGAAATATTAGAGAAAGTGTGAAATACACAACATAATTTCCTAAAAAAGTAACAAAAAATAATTAAGTTGGGTACTAAAAAGGAAATAACGCAATAATAAAAACAAATTAAATGTTAAAATATAGGAGTTAGAGTGATATAAAACACAGGATATTATAGGTTGATATTTTTGTCCTAATATTCCAAATCGGGCATTTTTCCACATTGGCTGCTACGATCGGATGCTTTTATCTATTTTGTTTGTCTATAAGTGAAATGCAGGAACTGATGGAAGTTATGGACCGGCTGGTGGAGATGGGGAGATCAACATTGAGAAGTCCAAAGTGAGGAGGATTTCAAAAAAATGGAGAGCCGCTTAAAATCATAATTGGAAAGCAGGAGTTTGAAAACAGAGAAGTTCAAGTATCTGAGAAGTCTGATGACAAAGGATGCCTACTGCAGCAAAGAAGCTAGGACAAGGATCGCTTTGGCCAAGGACGCTTTCAACAAGATAAGGGTACTGCCAACAAGCAAGTTGGGTTTGGAACTGAGGAAGAAACTGGTGAAGTGCTACATTTGGAGCATTTGGAACCAAAAACTTGGACTCATAGGAAGTTGTAAGGAAAATACTTGGAGAGCTTTGAAATATGATGATGGAGAAGACTTGAGAATATCAGGTGGACAGACAGGGGGACAAATGGACAAGTCCTAAGAAGAGTGGGTGAGAAGAAAACCATTTTGGATGTTAAAGAAAACTGGATTGAACACATCCTTAGGAGGAACTGTCTTCTGGATGACGTCATAAGAGGTAAGATTGACGGAAAGATGAGCTTAGAAAGAAGGAGGTAGAAGCCAGGGCCAGCGGTATGATTTCACCGACAGAACACATAATAATAAGTTATACTTGGCTATCCTTAGACTCTATAACCTAATTTTTTATTATTATTTTTTGTCTATAAGTTTGCTATGGCTTGATTTTAAAAATAAAAACAAGTTTAGTAATTTGACTATATTTTATCCAAATTACTGTGAGTAGTTCTATTTAGACAGTAATCAATTTTTTTTCGACTTGGAAATAATCATGTTTATTTACACATGTTAAAAAATGTACATATGTACAAATATTCACACCTCGCTGTAAACACTAAAAATTGACTAGGATCACATCTCTAATAAAATGTTACACACAAAATTCTAGTTTTTTTACATCTTACAAAAAAAGTTTTGATACTAAATTGTCCATAAAAATAAACTTGTTTCATTATTTTTTTTCTAATATATATTTTTATTAGATATATGTTTCTATTTTGTAAACTAATTTAACATATACTTAATAAAACTATATTATATACATTAATATACATATTCTACCCACTTCCAATTTTCTGCCAAAAATATGGTCTCAAAATATTACTCTTCATTCTTATTTTATGGAGATTTAGGAGACACAAATTTAGCCTGGATTTATTATTAAATTGAGTGAATAAGAGACATTTTAAATAATATTTTCATATTCAAATACAATTCAAAATTCAAAGAGGACATGTTAATCCATTTTCACTTATAAAATAAAAGATATTTTGTAGCAAATGAATAACACGAATAGGATAATAATGAAAGTTACTATTCTAGAAGCCATATAAAAAGTTTCCTTAATCATTTATGTATCACTATAAGCGTGGATTTTTAATCCTTTGAATAAAAATTTTTTATTGAGGGGACGCACTTATGAAACATGATGAAGTAATTTTTCTTAAATAAACATTTGGAAAATATACAACATAAGTACGTATAAATAGAATGATTAGAATATAAATTACACTATTCTGAATGCAAGAGTCACTCAGTCAAACACGAAGTAAAAGGTATGTCTTAGAGACAGACTAGTCAAACTTTGAGTTAAATGTAAAAACTTTAGTTTTATAGTGATCTACTTTGCAAGCATCATACTTTCAAAACTTGGGAGTTTTAGTTTTCTCATATGAATGGTTTGAACATGATACACAACTGTCCTTTTTTAACAATTACATTTGATATTAAAATTTAAGAAAAACCATCAAAAATTGTTATGGCATGCATTTATAACTACAGATTGTGTAAATAGGTGCTCTATTTCGCTCAACCTAAGCTAGTGATTTTTTAACCCTTAAAGCTTAAAACAATACTCTACGCTCTTCGAAAAGAACTCGAGGATTACAATATAATAATAATTCAAGGAACCGCTATTTGGTATTATTTGCCGTTGGAAAAGTTTCAGACGAGCCGCCATGAGCAGACGGCACGTTGCCAGTTTGGTGCCTCGCTGAATGGTTTAGTGCCATCTGGTGCAATGTAGTTGTTCACTTGGTAGTCCAACAAGGTTTGATAGCCATAGATGTCTGTGCCCAGTTGCTGTAACAAAATACACATTGCCTTCCTAGAGGATCAACGTCAACCAGGTTGATATGTTGATGTGGTCACATTGACCTAGAATTATTTGGTAACTTTAGTAAGATTATTTATCTAAGATGTACACAGACACTATAAGTGGGGAGAATACCTGCCTTCTTGGATGTTGAAAAAGCTTATGACAGCATGTGCAGAGGAAGAGTATGGAAGGCACTGTAGAAGAAAGGAGTGCAGGATGAGACCGTAAACAAGTGGGAGATGTACAAAATAGTGAAGGAAGTGGTAGAAAGAATTGGGGAGGAAAAGAAGAAAGCAATGGTGTTTGCAGATGATCTGATGGTGTGGGGTAGTGAGGAGAAAGAAATACAGGAGCAGTTGGAGGTTTGGAAAGAAGTGGTAGAGTGGTATGTATTGAGGTTTAATGTAAGGAAGAGTTAGATGGTGATCAAGACAAAGATGGCGGACAGGTATACAACTGGTGTGACAATGAGAGGGAGCAATTGAAGATAATAAAAAGTTTCAAGTACATGGGGATTATTGTAAAGGAAAGTGGAAGGAACAGGAGAGAAATAAGAGAGGAAGGCAAGCAGAGGCATTTTTTATAAGTGTGCGAAGCCTGTTTTGGAGCAGAGATATGCCAGACAAGAACAAGGGAGTGATCTATATTGTCTATTACCTGCCAATACTGACGTATGCTGCAGAAACGTGGGTGATGAAGGAACAAGATAAAAGCATAATGCAGGCGAATGAAATGAGATATCTGAGAAGCAGGATTGTTTGACAAAATTTGACAGGATGGTAATAAGAGAGTAAGAGAACTAGCAAATGAAGAGCCAGTCTTGTACAGTATAGAGAAGGCACGACTAAGGTGGTATGTCCATAGGGGAATGGGCCAAGGTGAATGGAGAGACATGGCTGGAGGAAAGGGGGTGATGGAGAGGCTTATGTTCCAAATAGACCCAGCTAATGGCTGGAAGCTATTCGTGGTAATGATGATCTAATACTTAAATACACATTTAATAATATTTTTTTAAATATAACACAATTTAAATTATGTTTATATTGCTACTAAATAATCACAGAAGTTAGATGAATGAATTCGAGTTACCAGTGGAACAATAAATTCAGTTTATTAAAGTTTTTTTATGAGACTAGTGATGATGTTTACAATAATATTGGCTACTATAATTAATGAGAACACACAAAGCGACATATTAAACACAGAGTACTCCCATTATCATGTTGGCTAAGCTCACCTGTGTTAAAGGACTGGTGTTTGTAGTGAACACCCCAGCAAAACCTTCTTTCCTGGCTATTCTCAACACCTCCTCCTCCATGAAGTGAATTACCTCCACATTCTGTTGGGGGACATAGATGAGTGTGTGGCCATCATTAAACCATGGAGAACCTGTCCTTTACCTTGGGGTAGCTGGTTCTCCCTGAAACACGGCACATTACACTCTAGCTCGGATACCTATTCAGAACATTATATTTATATTTATAATAATTAACATGAAAGGCAAATAGGCCAAGACATGTACCGAGAAAACTGCAGGTATTTATAATAACACTGCAGTGGCAGCTCATGAATTAGCCTTAAGGGAGGGCGCTCTCTTAAAAATGGTCTAATAAGGTTTAACTTTACCAAGCTGTATTTAACTTACAAATTACTTTTAAAAGTATAAAAACTCGCTTGGTTCGAGGTCGAAGACTGTCCATCGTGAAACACACACACACACACAGTAAATAATAATATATAAAGAGATTCTTGTCATAATATCGATCATTGTACATACTATGATTATGAAATTAGTTTATCCTTTGAAAGAAAAATCTAATCTTCTGTTTCTGTCCTATGTGAAATTTTCTTTTACTAGTTCGTTAAAGACTGAATCTTCTATAGACAACATGGCCAAAGTATTTAATCTATCTTAGCCCATGGTGTTTTTAAGTAGGATTTGATTAACTTCAGAGTTGAAAAACACTGTTCACTTTCTAAAGTAGTTATAGAAATTTTTACAAGAATGGGTAATGCTTTTGTGATTTCTTAAAATGTACCATCCAATCCAAAAGGAGTTGTAAAACTTAATGATTTCAAGCAGCCAGCCATGTTTAAGCCTACTATTTGATATTTCTGACCTTGAATAAAAAACTTGAAGCTCTGTTATAAAATATTTTTTTATCAATCATTGGAAATGCACTGCAAAACTGGTTAATATCCTCTACCGGACGACCACGTTTTATGTTCATAGAGGTGTTGGGACTGCAATATCTTTGATCCACGCATGTTTTATGAATACAAAGCTATATTTTATTTGAAATACAACTGTGTCATAAACGTCCTCCACCAACCAAATTTAAATTATTCTTATTAGGTCGTCGGTTTTTTTCTGGGCTTAGTTCTTTCTGTGAGCATTCCAATTCTTTCCTCTCGTCTATCGAATACAGGAGGTAGCTTATTTCTAATTCGACAATCTCATTTTCAATGTCTTCAATAGCAACATGAATTCTCACTGGATCAGTTTGAAGAACTCGGTACTGATTAAATAATAAATCAATATGAGGTACTGGTTAAAAATTTAGCTAATACAAGGAAATGATATTTTCAAGCAAGTTAACAAACTCAGCAGCCAGTGTTAAGGGGGGGCCAGACTGAGCGCGCGAGCGACTAAAATATAAAATAGAATAGATGGGTTGTAATGAGAGGTGGCCAGACTGGAGCGCGCGAACGAGCGAGTGAGCGACTGAGCGCGCGCGCTTGAAAGATAGAACTGGTTCTATTTTTCAAGCACGCACGCTCGACCCGGTACAGTCTAGTTTACAGGCGCCAGGCAATATTATTATATGTTGGTTCATTGAGTGCTAGGAAAACTTCTCAGTTTGACATTTTTATTAATTTTTTATTACTATCGATAGGTTTAGCACACTTTCTGGAAATTGAAAAATCACACCTGGACACGGGAATCAAACCCGGTACCTTTGGCTTAGTACGTCAATGCTCTAAATACTGAGCTATCCAGAATTCGTACCCGTGCCCAGGGTCATTCTTCACTCATATTTTAAAGCAGAGCTTATGATGGAGTGCGGAAATCGTCAGCTACAAGTATGTGATTATATTAATATCACGAGCTATCTATCAGATAACGCAGCCATCTTCGACTCGGTAGTTGGCTTATTGCTGCCATTTGTACACTTATTATAATTGTACGGGATTTCATACTAAGAATTAAATAGCCAAAGCTATTATTTATGCTTTTAGTGAGGATTACTCCATCTAGATATCATATTCTGAAAAGTGAAAAATGACACCTGGATAGCTCAGTGGTTAGAGCCTTGGTGTACAAAGCCAAAGGTCCCGGGTTCGATTCCCGTGTCCAGGTGTCAATTTTAAATTTTCAGAATATGATAGCTAGATGGAGTAATCCTCACTAAAAGCATAAATAATAGCTTTGACTATTTATTATTATTATTATTATTATTATTATTATTATTATTATTATTATTATTATTATTATTATTATTATTATTATTAGCACCGCGTCTTACTAACTGATCGGGTTATACGTACTTACGCTAATTTGCAATGGTAGGGTGATTGTGAGATGAAATGGAAGACCTACAGTTTAACGTGGAATCCGAACCTCGGTGGAGGCCTGGCATTCCTCACATTCACAAGTTGTGATTAATACACGTATTTTCAGAGGTGAAGGAAGGGTTTGGCAATCAGATAAATCTGTGCCAGGACCGAGGATTGAACCCCGAACCCCCAGCACAGAAGTCTGACACCTTACCCCTAGACCGCCAGGTCACCAACTGCATGTAGCATGGACTCTCCCCATGGACTCTCCACATGACATAGTAAACGACCGCTTAGATAATGTCAGTGACGTCATGTCGTCACCTTATTTTAAGGGGATGGATCACCATGAGAGATGAGCGCGGCCGGTTTCTAAGACGATTTCTCTGTACATGATTACTAAGAAAACTATTATACATATTTTAATCAGATTTTTACTACTGTAAAGATCAATTCATTTACATGGTTTATAGTTTATTCCTATCCACCCAGCCAATTCAAATTTAAGTTTTAAAAAATAATTTAAAGATCACTGCATGAAACAAACTGGGCTTGTCATTGAAATGTGGGAAGACTTAGGCTAAAACGGTTTTCATTGTATTACAATAAACACATTTCTCTATCATTTAGTATAATTTAACGCCAGTTAAAAGTTAAATATTCGTAAGCAGCTTTGTTTAAATAATTTTTGCATGATCGTATTTTCTTGGTTTAGTGTTGTTTTAAAAAAAATCTACAGACAAAGTATAAACCGAGTAAATATGATTGAGAATAATTATCATTTCATTTTTCAGCATACGTATTGTTCTAAACTAAAATAAAGTGGTACAGTTTTATTTTGATTCAAAAAAGTGTTGTGGTGCAGTAGCCTGTGACCTAGCGGTGTAAGGTTGAACAAAATGAACCTCTCGAGAAAACTAATGGCAGTGATGCCAAGCGTTGCACGGTGACGAGCAGATGTTCTCAGGAAAAATATCAACTCGTCTGCGTTCATTTATTAAATCAGTTGTGTGAATACCACGTGTTTTGCAATGGAAGCCGTTTCTGTAAAAAGAGATCGAAGAAAATAAAATAAAAAACTACTTTATCTCTCAACCAGACGAAAGAAAAATAAATGTTTTACTCTTGTGAATTGGATAAAAAAAAGTATCATGAATTTATTATCATTTCTGCTTGAAAAATACAATTTTAATACTGTAGTTTAAAATTCATCCATTAATTTCAAATCATGTGTGTGGAATACCTAATTAATATAATTACAGGACCCGCTTTGGTGACCTCATGATTTAAGGCACTTCTCTTGCAAAAAACTGGACTGCCGAGGACGGGGATTGGTGTTCGATCCCAGTTTGGTGCTATGAGGTTATTATTCCTAAAATGTTTTCCACTTACCCTCCACGCAAATGTGAGTGTAAGTCATCTAAAAGCAAACTTACCCTTCTCTGACACATTAGCTTAATTAGTACATCGGCGTAAAACCCACACGGGCTCGGTTCACTTTGGTGTACCAATCAAACACTTTGGCCCTACCTTTGGTAATCTGATCTGTAAACAGAGTCAATAATTTGGTATTGATAATACGGGGCTAACTAAATCATTTTGGACTATTGGCAATTTGAACAAGAAATACACTTGTCACAATAGGTAAATGTCTTGAAACTATTTTGCTATTGGGACTATTGAACATCCCTTGACCACCACTCTTTTAAAATTAATAACATTAACACAGATCCATGTTTAATTTTGACAATTATTATTTAACAAAATAGTTTCATCACAAATATCATTTTTACTTTCTCGCACCCCTCGCGTGCCATAGTCAAAGATTTGGAAATAACGTAAGATTTAGAGAGGAAGGGAAGGGGGAACACAAATACTAAGAGGAGGATGTTACTCAACACATATAAGAGTGTGCAGTGTAAAGATTATTTCAATGTCTTTTTTTTTTGTTCTTGTGATATTAGAAATGCTTCACTTCTTAATATTCTTCGATGTTATCCGTAAATTTACAATAATAAAGTATGGTAGATAATAAATACGGTAATTAAGAGAAAGTGTTCCCACATTTGCGTGGAGGAAATGAGCAATCACGAGGAAAAACACCTCAATTCACGTGGTAGGGATTCAACCAAAAATTGTAGCACAGGTCCCTAATAAAATTAAAATTAAAAACGTAATATTAAGTGTGTTCATTGCAGAAGTTTTGATGAAGGACTTTGAATGTATAAAATTGTAGAATGGATGTATTATTATATACTGTGTGTAGCAAAAATTATAAAATAGCTAGTGATGTGTATATATATTATGAACGTCCCTGACACAAAAGTGATTGATAAGGGAGAAATAGATTATAAAATGATCATGCTTCAATGTAAAACTTGTGTTTAAGCCTATCAAATTTGGTCAAAATCGATGGATGGATATTTTCTATACAATTGGGTGAAAAACCTTTTCTTGCAGTATATTTCTTTATGTTTTATTGTAATTTCAAATACTTATTTTTAGAGTTGGTGTTTATAATTTTTGAAGTACAGGCAATAAGTGTAATATTTATTCTATAAAAAATATACATTTTTAAAAATAAAATATTTCTTTTTGCAGAAAATTGTTCTATATGCTATCTTCAAATTTGAATATATAAAAATATATATAATATTTATTTAATTATATTATATTATATTTTTATTTACATTATAATATAATATAATATTATATTATATTTTGATTTACATTATATTATATATAAATATATATGTACAGCCCGAACGGGTATTAAGACACGGCGATATAAATAAATAATAGTAGCGTGTTTGGAACCGTTTTAAAAAACACCCTCAGTATACACTACTGGGATGTGAACCCCAAAATTTTTTCTTTCAGTTCCTGAAGTAAATGGTCAGATTAATTTTTTTTTTTCAAATGAACAGAGAATTTGTGTATAGATTTTGTTTTTCAAAAATTGCTTTAGTGGTTTTAGGGATCAGGAAGGTTATATTCATAGAAAGTGTACCCGCATTTACGTGGAGGGAGCGTGGAATACCAGTTTGGAGAAACTAACTTTAGTACACCCGACCGAGATTAGAACCTTGATCTCCCCATCATTGGCAGTCTAGTCTACTGCAAGATTAGCGCGTTAGACCATGAGGCCACCATGTTAAAATATGTATAAACGTATAAAGCTATATTTGACTATCAAATATAATTAATAAAAAATAGGTTAATAGAGTTTGAAATTCTTGATAGTTACAAGTTCATTGGTATAACTATAGGGTGGGGGCAAAATTCCACAGGGCCACGCCCAAAATAGGGCCCACCACGCAGGTCCACCCACCCAAAATTAATTTGGTAATAGATGAAAGCGTTGTCTTTCAGGCCTATCATTGTTTCGTAAAGATCTCACTAATCAATCAAAAATTACTCAATAGTCATTTTATTGCGCATAATTTATGCTGTACAAAAATGTGTGTACATATTTTTCTGTAAAATCAATAGAAACAGCTGACAGATCATTTTCAAAACTTTATTAAAAATTATTTAAGAAGCACATGAATCAATAAAGGCTGCAGGGATAAGATATGTTATCTGTTGAGCTACCCTACCCGTAGCTTGTCCTTGGAGGAAAGTGTAGACAATTTCACAGAGACCTATGTTTGTTTAGCCTCTATAGGTGTTAATATTGATGATTGACTATAGATTTGTTTAAAATATTTATTAATATTGTTTTATTCAATTCAGATTAAGTTTTTTACATTATATTGAAATTTTTCAGCAACAATTTTATCAAATATTATGGCTGTATGGTAATGCACTTAGAGTGGTTTTTCCTCAATGGGTTTACACTCTTATCTTTCCACGCAAATGTGGGTACACTTCCTCTAAATTTAACCTACCTACTCTATATTAATACGTATTATAAAATAATTCCAATAATAAATGTCTAAATATTTTTTTATAATCTACAATTATTCATAAGATTTAGGCACGGTGGTGTATTTTTTCCTTGGGGGCACCCACCGTGGGTCCATTACTGCAGAGTTACGCCTTTGTACATGTTACAAGCTAATGTAGGTCAAGCTAGTTTTACAATAGGAAATTTTAGTGCATCTTTAAGTTTATATTAAAATAATAATAATTATTTGTATCTGGGTGATGTAATATAAGAAACTAAAGTAAATAATAAAGTAAAAAACACAATTTCTTATTTATGTTTTATACATATGTGTGTGTCCCCACCCCCTTCCTTTTAAGGGTTCTAACACTTTTCAAGGGGGGTACATCTCTGACCCCCAATTTTCTGCGTCCATGAAAAAAGGTTTAAAAAATAAAAACTTTTATGTTAATTGATAAGATATTTCTATCACCATTATTATTATTATTATTATTATTATTATTATTATTATTATTATTATTATAATTATTATTATTTTGATATTTTCCATCAAAAGTGATTGCATGACTTGACGTATGAATCTTTTAAATAAAATTAAGTAACCATTGTGACGCTCAAACACTGTCCTCACCCCTTATAACTTGAGTTATGTCAGATGCTGAGGAAATGATCTACATTCTACGGTGTGTCTGTCGACAGTTTTATATCCAATGTTACTCATTGAGGGTGGACTGGTAAGGGGGGAGGTTTGATAGGGCGGGGTATTACCACCAATGTCTTCTCCACCCTTCCCCCCATCAAAATGTGTCTTCCTCCAGTTTGTTTGGTTCCCTCTGATATACTCTAGTTTGAAGATGAAAGATGGTTTGCATCAAATTTCTAATAGGTTCTATAACAATATATTATTATTTTTAAATGCTTAAGGGCCACCCCTAATAGCTTTTAGTGGCATTCCATTTTCAAACATTTCCCATTGGCTTGGAGTCATTCCCCTAAAAACTCCTCAAAAATATATATTTTTTCATTGCGACTTACTTCCAGTTTGAGTTATACACATACATGAACTAGAAACGAGGAAGGTAACATTTTAGATTTAATGTACCCACATTTGCGTGGAGTGAGAGTGGGGAACCATTTTAGGGAAAATGCCCTTATTGCACACAACTGGGATTTGAATTTCAATCTCCCCACCACCAGCAATCCAGTCCAATAGTGTGTGCTACCCACCGTGTTCAACTGACATGCTGAAGACGGGGAGATCACGGTTCAATTCCGGTTGGGTGCACTTAGGTGGATTTTCCTAAATAGTTTTCTGCTCTCACTCCACGAAAATATGGATGCACCTCCTCTTAATTTAACCTTCCTGATGCCTAACACATTAGAGTACATTAGTGTACAGCCCGAACGGGTAGTAAGACGCGGTGATATAAATAAATAATAATAGCGTGTTTAAAACCGTTTTAAAAAAACACCCTCAGTACACTCTACTGGGATTTGAACCCCAAACTCGTCACCAGTCTAATACGAGAACGTCAAATTAAAAATGTTTTCTTCCTCAAGGTAAGAAATATTAAGAAAACCATACTACTGATTATATTAGTTCAAGCTAAAAATAAAGCAGCAGATTTCTGCATAGTGTGGTCTTTGATAAAAGCCGCACTCTTGCCTGCCTTTCCCTTCCAAGAAACTTGACCCATGTAAACAACAGATTAGCTCGCTCCCCCTTCACTCTTTCAGTACAAACTTAACAGATATGACAACATCGCAACTCTAGCTCGGTGTCGGCTAAACAGTCCAAATAGTTCAATATATGGACGTTTCTTAGGAGTTGCGCTGATAGCGCTTCTCAAATTTTACAAGGTAGTCCTTCCACTTATGATCCAGAGTTTGGGCGATGCAATGCACCGCCCCACAGCCACAGGGTGACGGCAAGCACATGCTATCGTAATTTACTAATAGGTGCTCTTGTTATCTCACATTGATGGGTTTACTTATTTCCTCAATAAAATGGGTAAATTATGTGATGATTATTCTTTTATTAATTAATGTTTTTCATTATGTAGTGAAAAAATATGAGAACATTGGTATGAATTTCAAAATATGTTTTGTTTCTTCTTTTGCTTTATTTTGCCCGAGAGCCCTCCCTCACGAGCCACCACTGTAACACTGTATTGTGAATTAAGACAATCACATTGGGATTGTTCTTCAAAATCACATATTTTCTAATCCACCTAATACTACTCATTTCCAGACTTTATTACTTTCTAAAGATACACCTAAACTTTTTATTGCTTTTTGAGTGACCCTCCCATTGAATGCATTTCAACTCTTGTTGAGACTTCTGTCAACAATCTCCGTGTCAACAACTTTCTTCACACAAAAAAAAACCTCTCTCAACCAAATACAATATATCAAAGATTAACTCCTCCCCGAATTCACAACTGACCAACTTTATTTACACCAATAAACACAATATCCAAGCCAAGGGTTGGATGATCGGCAAATACGTACATGAACATGAACTATTGGTCCCACCTAAAGATAACCTTTGTGTGTAAATTATATCGATTTATTTCAGTTAGAATATTAACAAACATTTTGTTTGATAATATCTATAGAAGAAATCTACATGATTTGGACTTAAACTAAAACCAACTTACAACATTTATTGGAAAGGTCAAATAACTGTAGTATCTTCAAATACTCTAGAGCTAGACATTATTTTCCCGACCTCATTTTGTCCCATTCTTAGATTTGGAGTTTAGTCTCGATGAAGGAACTGTAAACACTACCTCACATAGGTACCAAAGATGAGGATGATAATTATTTCAATTTCCTTTATTATAGTGCTGGCCAACAGCCGTAAGACCTATAACAGGCCAGCACTAAAGATTACACAAGTATCTTACAAAAACATATAATTACACGAGAAAATAAGATAAACAATAATAGCTAAATAATTATATATACTGATGAATAGTTACGAAAAAAATAGTAAATAATAATGATAAAAATAAAGAACTTACACATGTGGAATATAAACCACCGACTCTTTAATGAGAGATTTTGTGCAAACGCCAATGATAATTAATCCAAGATACTGATCCAAAAAAATGGGGTGTGGCTGTGTCATGGACACGGCCGTGTGTTGTACGTGAATACGTTTAAACTTAAACGAACATCGTATCTTCTCCGAGTCAAAAGTTATACTAATTGCAAATCTCGATACGCAGCAAAATAACCTCAAAATGGCGGCGCTTCCCCCTCCACCGCGCGTGATGCGTCACTGTTCTAGCTTATCGTAATGAATTCTTTGATCCTTTAGCTATCCAGTGGTATAATTTAATTTTGGATGTAGAGGAAAGATTCGAAACTACAACACCAAACTGTATCCCCCGATTTTGTTATTATTAGGTTTTTTGGATTGCCCCCGTATGGTAGCAAATTTAAAGACGTATTCACGTCAAAATTTGATGACTATAATGATGATGATAGTAATAATTCAGATATTAAAATAGTCAAATAAAGAGGGTAATAATGCCAGAGCGTGAGTGTGATGCTGGTTATATAAACATACACAGCCAGAGCTAAGCCGAATGCCATCTTAGTTACTAAAAATGAATGTTGTTAATACATCTCATACGGCTTTATCAGTACCTTATAGGACACTCCAGATGCTCTAAGAAACTGAACACAATCTCCAACTTGCTATTAATCTCCACAGATGGCTCGTCGTTTGCATCAAAGTTCAGTGCCACACCGACTGTTTCTCCTCGCTGCGTTTGAACCACAAAACTGAAAAAAATAATAATTGTATTTTTATGAAATCTTGACTTCAATTTTGCGTTATTCCTTAAGACAACTCAAAATAATTCATTTACGTCATTGTTGATAACTATTGCATGTGCCAAAAATATGAGTAAAATAAACGAGTGTCCATTTTATTTTAGAGTTTTTTTTTGTTGACTCTTAGATTGTCTTAGGGTGTGAAGGCAAGTTATAATTATCTTAACTGTTCGAAAAAAATAAGTTTATGGAGTTAAGACATGAACCCTAAGGACAAAAATAGATATGTTTGTAAAGGTTTGAGATCTGGTGCTGGAGGAGAATAGATAGGATAAAGTGGACAGTTGTGTTACTAATGAAGAGGTTCTAAAAGAGTCGTTGAGAATATCAATCTTCATGTGATTCTACAAACAAAGGGCTAACTGGATATGTCGCATCAAGAGAAGAAATGGAATATTGAGTGTTGTTAGAGAAGGCAAAAGGGAAGAGAGAAAAGAAAAGGAGATGAGGGAGACCACGACTGCAAATTATGAATGACCTCTAACAAGAGAATAAGATTAAGTTTTAAATACCTAACTAAAAAAGGAAATTGCTGAAGGACTTAATATGAACAAGGCAGAAATCGAGAACACAATATCTAGTAATAAAGAAAACACCAAATAAATTAAAGCTAATGGAACCATGCTCCTAATCGTGTAACAGACGTTACCTGAGATTTTTCTCCAGCAATGGCTCCCACATACTGTCCACCAACTCCGTGTAGTCCTCCACTCTGATATCTGACATGAGCCACCGCTCAAGATCGGCCTTCTGGTAGAAACTGGTGGTTATCATGCTGCAAGCACGAGTATCAAAACTACTCTCTCACAAAGATATTGCACAAAATATCACTTTAAAGAAGATTTTTAACCTAGTTTTACACAAATATTGGTACCCTCTGATCTCTAGACACTTAAAGGAGTACTATCCTTTAAGGAAAAGCCGCCATCAGCTCCTTTGTTTTTGAGAATAGCCTTCCTGCTTTTTAGATAATTTTTCTGGTTTTAAAAAAAAAATCCCTCATTTAATTTTTTACAAGTTTCAAGAAGGTTGCTAAACATGTAAAAAGTTTAGTATATTTAACATTTTACCAGGATTTTATTTAGTTTTCTTTATCTTTTTTGTTAGCTTATTTTGTAACAGTTACACCAGAAATCCAGCAATGTACTTCTTTAATTTCCATGCTTGTTTTAATGTATAGGCTTTTGTTGATTTTTATGGTCGTCAACAGCCCTCAAACAATAACACATCCGCGTCTTTTTAAGTTGATAAATTACGATAGCTTGATGTTTACTGACTTCCCTCCACTACTTTTTTAAACCGATGGACCCCCATGCTCGATGCTATTAAACTCGGACGCCTAAGGACCTTCAAAGGGAGATGTTTATGTCACTGGCTCCTTTGAAGCTCATCATGGCAGAAGCCTACATTACGTCGTTTAACTGACAGCTATGGTGGGGAGTGGGTAGAAAGTTTATAAAACATTCTTTGCTCTGAGACTTGTACCAGCTTGCATCGAGACTTGTTTCGTTAGCAGCTTGTGAGAGACAGCGGGTACACTGAGCACCCATTGTGTATGTGTATGAGCTGCTGCCTTGTAATTGTTTTATGCCCTCACCTATTGATTCAAACCCTCACCTGTTCTATCACCCCCTGTTCTGTCACATAGGCTAACAAACAAAACTAAATACACAATATTTACTCGGTCACTTGTGTCCTGTGAGAATCTTGTAGCATCTGTGCCACGTAGCACCTGCTGTCCTGTTGTTTTCCATGAGCCAGAATAGGATCCTCTTCATAGTATTCGCCTCGCATTTTGTTTAGCACGTCTCCAAGGGTATTACAGCTGATAAACTCACTGACACCTGTGTGGAAGATACAATTACAATAGTGAGTTTACAACTGTGGTCTCTAGTAAAGTTAGTAAATGTTCATGTTCCCAGTCGTTAGGGATCAACTAAATATAATCATGTTTTAGTGAACTTATCTCAGCATAGAGAATCACTCTTGCAGAATATAATATAATTATATTAATAAAATAAAGAGTTTGTTTATCTGTCTATCATGAGCACTGAGTGATATCTATGGCATGCAGAGGGTGCCTTCTCTAACATGTGAAACTCGAAGCTGGAATTTTAATTGAATTTTTTTAAATTGATTAAAAACTGAATCGGAAGAAATTAAATGAAGAGCTTTAATTTCTATTTGAAGCAAAAAAAAAAAAAAAAGTTGCCCAGGGTAACCACTCAATGTATTACGTGGCTACCCCAGGAAACTTCGGGTACTTCTTCTAGTGTATTACAAGTAAATCTAAGGAATATTCCATCTTTGATTTGTGAAGGCCTGGAAAACAGGAAGAAGCATGTTTGTCACCCGTTAGTTTTTAACAAAAATATTTTACTTAGGAGCAAAATGTTTAACTTTCAAAATGTGTTGACTTACAATTATTGTGTGTCCACAACTAAATGTCATTCCCTATATGCTAGTGTTGGGTAAATTCAACTCAAGTGATAAATGGGTAATAAGGAGCTTACACCTTGAATAATAAAAGGGAATAATATGAATTAATATATAATTCGGATTGTTCGATTGGGATTTGTTTGAGCTCTGGGGAAAACAGCATGCAATCCGGGACGATCCGACAAATTTAGGACGGGTGACATGTTATAGTGATTTACTGGACATGTGACGTGTCTTAATATGAAGTGACCGGTCCGGGTCATCGAAAGTTCCACGTCTTTTCCAAGTGCTGCGTGTGATCTTGTGTTAGTTGTTTGCTACCTGTAGGGCTGGTACACTCCGGTCCAAGAGATCGAGACAGAGATACTTCCTTTTGTGTAGGACTGTTCTTTCTCATCTTTTGTTATCGGAATTCTGGCACATCTATTACCAGTTTATTCGCCACTTCTTATTCTCTTAGGTCTGATAGTATGAGACGATGTCAACTGAGCCAAAGAGGTATGTTATATCAGGCTATGAAGACACTCTCCAGGAGAATATTAGTCCTCTGCAGAAGGAAACCTTTGGCCAAATATAAAATAGCAATTCCCGCCCACGGATTCAGCAGATCACAGGACACGTTACAGAATCGTTCCTGAAGTCATTAAACCAAACAGTCAGTGACAGAACGTAATAGAAAACCAGCGTGGTTTCTCTGGGGTATAATGTTGTTGTCATCAATTATGATTTTGAAAATACAGCCTCCAGTGTTTTCTATAAGCAACTTATAGAACAGGTGTTAGATTATCATGTTTCATAAAACTATTCAAACCATATCATCAATATTAACTTGTAATAGACCAACTGCTTATTTTAACTCTACAAACATAAATACATTTTACATAGGTAGACCGTTGCAAATCAAAATATCTACACCGGCCATTAACTGTGAGCCTGGCTTGTTAAAGAAGGCTACTTCAAAGTCATGGCTGTAGTCGAGGGGGGGTTTTGGGGGTTCAAACCCCCTCCAAAATATAATTAACAAAATATATAAGGCTTTTCTTATGGTTCAAACAATATCAAAATTAAGCCACAAGGACAAATTAGGGAGTTATGTTACCATAAAAAGCACTTCAGATAGCTCCTAGAGATGTTTAATATTTAGAATTTTTTCTATCCTCCGGCAATTAGGGGATGTGCCCACCAAACCCCCCCCCCCCCTGAAATTATTGGTTGGCTACGGCCTTGTTCAAAGTCATCATCATTTAGTTGTAGCGTAATATGGGTAAGGGTGGCTGAAGCTCAAGGCACTGGTTCTGTAGCTACCTATGAGATATCCTTGGTCCTGTAGCTTAGTGACAGTGTACACGGAGTTGAGGGAGTTGCCCCCAGCTCGTAGAAGTTGGAGGCGATGCTAATCCTGGACCTGATGCTGCTACCGAGCACTGACGCCACAGTTTCAAAAAGGGTGCGAGCTGCTTCCATCTTCTTGTCGGGGATATTGGAGTAGTCCAACTCGGCCTTCTCGTGATTGCAGGATCCTGCACAATTTCAATGATGTAGTCAACTACTCAACACATTACAGCGTAATTACATTAGACTCTTCCATGATTGTCAATAGCTAATTACATGCTTACTTACTCCCTTACAAAAGTACGCCACCTATCTTGAGTTGGTTCTATCCAGTCGCCTCAATAATCCCAAGCCCTATCTTAAGCTAGTGAGATATCTCTATCCAGTCCCCTCATTACACTCTTTATCTTTAAGATCCTTTATATGTTATGTGTGTCTAGGTCTTCCCAATGGTCTCTTCTCATTGGGTTTAACAGTCAGTACTCTGAACAAGGTTCTAGGTTCTCCCATTCACACTGCATGTCTCGATTATCCTAACAATGTCTTGTGATGAGTACAAGGTATGTAAACTACCATACATATAGTCATAAGAAATATTGAAGAGTGTATCTTGGATATGAGCAATAAACTGTGTAGCTCACTTGATAGAACAGTGGCTAGCTAAGAAAAAGATTCAAGTTTCAAATCTTTGAGCAGGACATCGTTTTAAACATTATATGAAAGTCAATTATAAATTATCTGAAATGTATTTAATACATTATAACAGTTCAATAAAAAACCTTTAATTTGCAAGTTAAAATCTGTGGCAAACAATGCATTATTTTTATGAAGTAAAGAAGCATCCATTTACCCTGAAAGGCAGCGGGCTTACATTTCTCAGTACCACTATGGTCTAATTTATAAGATAGGCCCATAGTGTAACCAATCAAGGCAAGACTGCTTCCTTTCAGGGTGTGTATATATTATTCTTCAGAGTAAAATAATAATTCTTACCATTTCCATTGTTATTTTCATAGCTCTTCAATAAACTTTGTCTGTCTATTTTACCATTCACGAGCAGAGGAATGGATTCCATAACAATTACCTGCAACAGTAAAAACTGTTGTTAAAGCCAATATATCATTTTATCTGGTGTAAGAGAAGAAATAAGACCAAGACTGTGTAACAAAAGTGTGTTACCTGCTTTCTAATCTCTATGACTCTAAAGAGCTGTTGTGACATTCTAATGACAAAAGTGCACTCCCTGATTTCCAATCTCTATGACTCTAAAGAGCTGTTGTGACATTCTAATGACAAAAGTGCACTCCCTGATTTCCAATCTCTATGACTCTAAAGAGCTGTTGTGACATTCTAATGACAGAAGTGCACTTCCTTCTTTCTAATATATATGCATCTAAAGAGCTGTGGTGACATTCTAATGACAAAAGTGCACTCCCTGCTTTCTAATATATATGCATCTAAAGAGCTGTGGTGACATTCTAATGAACTTCCAAATCTATTTCCTAAGTAGATTATATTTTAGTTCTGTGAATATTACATTTGTCATATTTTCAAGCTATATGACCTATATCTCCATAATTCTTATATGTCAAGCCTGTTATATTAGAAGTTTGGATTTTTTTGGGTACTGTCTACATGTTGTAGTGCTAGTGTACTTTTTATTAATACTTTCTCTTACTTGTGGCATCATGTAAGAAGCGATGGTACTGGTCAACATTTCCTCGATATTTAGGTTTGTCGGTCCATCATTTGATTCCACAGTAACAAATGCTAATAAGGCCTGCACATCAAAATAAATGTATTAACAAACAATTTACTATAAACATGTATTTGTGTGTACATTTAAAGGTTATTGCGCTAACTATCCAGTCATACCTTCCACTACACCTAATTTCATTGCTGAGGGAACTGCATGCTTACTATTGAGCAACAGCGTTGTCATTCTTTTGTTTTCCGTGATCAGTCTTCCTTCGAATGTATATCAAATTTGGCAATGCTGGGCTGTCGTTGTTGCCACTAATTGGTGCTTCTTCCTCCAGCACAGTCTTAAAGTTACAGTAGTCTGAGTCTCATGTTCCTAATAGCTAGCTCAAAAACATTGACTAAATAAACACTCATATTTTATAAGTACTCTGTGTATAATAATATGTGTTATTGATCACGTTAAGATTTGGTGTGTATACTCCATTCACGGTAGGAATTACTCTCTGAAAGGCCTTTTTTCCTACTAATATCCTACTATATAATAGCTTTCTGGTAGGGAAAAGGGCCTTTCAGAAAACAATTCCTACGGTGAACAGAATTTATCTGTATGTGTTGGTTGCGTGTTTTGTATTTTTACAGTAAGGTTGTGGATCTATAGTTTTATGTGCATATTAATATATTTATTTGAATAATAGTGTATTGTTAACAATTAAGATATAACAAACATTATGGAATCTCCGGCTTGTTACAAACAATTACATTCCAAGAGGAAAATATTAAGTAGTAAAGAAAGGGCAGTGGTGTTAAGAGTCTACACCTATTTTCGTAAAGACGGAACTTGCTCAGTAAATCAAGCGGCAATGGAGACTGCAGAAGCTACAGGTGTGTCTTATAAGTTAGTAATCTCTATTAAACAAGAATACAAAACTAATGGTAAGTTATTGACACCAATTAAAAGAAATAACTGTACTCAAATGAAGCGTTTGGATAAATATGACAGTTTTACTCAAGCAGCAATTCGCAGAAAGGTACATTCACTTTACCGTAACAATGAATTACCTACCCTAAAGAAAATTAAAGATTTAATTGATACTGATAGCGACCTTCCTAATTTTTCATTGACGACACTTCAGAGGTTTCTTATAGATATTGGCTTTAAATTCATTCGACGGAAGCGTAACTCTTTGCTTCTAGACAGAGATGATATTATTGCGTGGCGACATCGCTACTTAGAGCTTTATACATAAAATATTTTAAGCATAATTACGGAGGGAATAGAGAAACGTTAATAAACTTCAATCTTGAAAAAATTACGATTGTGGAAATAGGTAATGTTTCTAGAAAAGGCTGTACACCGATAGTAAATGCTTTTACCTGTCAATTGAACCCCCAACCACCCCATGCCGCATTGTTTACAATGAGGGATTACCAAATAAACCCTCCCCCCTCACATTCCAACAACCGAAAGCTAGAAAGTTTGGCAACTTGTACCAGAGAGAGAGCGAAGATAAATCTTTTCTCCATAAGACCTGCAGTTCCCTCAGCTATGAAATTAGGTGTAAATACATAACTTATTTTAAAATAAAATAAAATAATGTATTAACATTACTCTTTAAAGATTTACGTTAGTTCAGATTTAGCATCATTAAAGTCATAAATCCATTCAATCATAAATCTGAAATAAATATATTTTAAAAATAAGATTTATTTTAAAGTGTAAACTTTTTATAATAATAATAATAATTATTATTATTTAGCACCGCGTCTTACTACCCGTTCGGGCTATACGCTTAAGTACTAATTACACTAATGGATGAGGAATTGGGAAGGTTGAATTTAGAGGAAGTGAACCCGCATTTGCGTGGAGGGAGAGTGGAAAAACATTTAGGAAAAACCACCCCCAGTTCACCGGACCGAGATTCGAACCTCGATCACCCCATCCTCGGTGGTCTGGCTCAACACGACTAGCGCGCTAGCCAACTACGCCACCGAGGCGGGTAAAGTGTAAACTTAATAGATAATAAACATCCTGATTCAGTGAACCAATAATAAAGTGATTGGATAAATATTGTTGGCTGTTGTGTCGATGCAGTCTAACATTATTTTAATCTTTCTGTACGATGGGTTATTACAAATGTCACCTAGCAAGTCAGTATATGTAAAAAAAACTGCAGCGTTAGAAAAATAACTAATATCATCTAATTCCATTCCATTATGTAACATATTTAAACATTTTAAAATTAAAATCAAGAAATATATTTCTAAGAATTGATTTTTATTTAATATAGAATGGTTTCAATCCTCAAGTGAGAAATTTGTAAAACAACCCAGACCTACTACACATTATCATGTGTCTGGAAAACATGTGAAACTAAACAAAAACTCATTACTATTAAAATAATTATGGTTTAAATAGCAAAGCTATTATATTTATTAATTACAGCTATAGCCGCATCTAAATATATCTATTTTTTTAAATTGAAATAATACACCTGCACACATCACAGACTCTGTCTTAAAAATATGAATGAATAATGACTATGAGCATGGAATGATTCTTGGATAGCTCAGTGGTTAGAGCATTGCAATACTAAGTAAAGGTCCCGGGTTCGATACCCGTGTCCGGGTGTCATTTTCAATTTAAAAAAAAAACATGTTACAATAATTACTACTTTTTTTTAGCACCACCTCTTAATTCCTTTTCAGATTATAAGTATATGTAAAATTACACTAAAGGAGTTAGGGATGAGGAAGGCTGAATTTATAGGAAGTGTACCCCCATTTGCCTGGAGAGTGGAAAACCATTTTGGAAAAAACCACCCTCAGTACACCTGACCGGGATTCAAACCCTGATTGCCCTGTCATCAGTAGTTTAGGTTAACACGAGAGTGACGCCTTAGACTATGCAACCACTGAATTGTGTATCATACAATAGTAAAACTATTTAAGTTGTGTCACAGATATGACATAACCTTAGTTTGTCAAAGAACGCATGAGCAGTGTGTCTTTAGTTCTCCCAGTGAACATGGCAACTATTCAGTTGTGTTTCACACAGTGGCGGTCACAGAAGAGACCTTTAGGGTGGAAATAAGAGGTGAGTCATCTGTTACAACCTGCATCTGTCAGGACACGAACCACAGTGCGAGTCTGGTTTGATCTGGTTTGGATCCGGCTAGGGTCAACTCACTGCTGAGGTGTGTATTTTCCCTAAACAGGGTAGCACCGTCCAGACCCCCTCGGGGCCACCACTAATATCACAGTTTTGGGGTTTTTTTTCCTATGATTGATGGTCGGCAGACTTTGAGTTTTCTTTGCAGTGGGTCTCCAAAAACAATATCTCCTAACTGCTCGATCTTAAGGTCTGATCTGATGCAGTTGTCACTTGTAACCAAGCAAGAGTAGACAAGTGTGAACTATCAACCGAAGAGAATCTAGTTCCACGATGATGGAAGAGTATTGGGTGTTACGTACTTCTTGACAATGTTGGATGTAGTAGCTCTTAAAAGGGAATTTGAAATCTAACATCATAGGCTTACTTCTTTCTTTTATATCTTTGTTCTACTTCGTGATAAAGTTTTAGAATTATATCTTCATAAACTCGCATAAATCCATATTCATTGGAATAATCATTCACACACCACGTGAATACAACAGCACGAAAATTATTTAAATAATGATTCCATTGTTGTGGATGGTAAAACCTGCCAGACCATATGATATTTATAAATAACTGTCATTCAATATTTGCTCATTCTTCAAAATAATTATGCATGGTTGTTTTGTTGTTTAAAATTATATTACAAATTAATTTTTTAAATATAGCAATTTTTACTGGTTGAATATCCACCAATAAAACAAAAATAAATTTGTCCAGTACATAGTGTACCAAACAAGGTCATTAGTAAAATATTTGGAAAGTCCTGGTTCCATCCTCAAATGTACCAGTACCAAAGAAGGTGTTTACGAGATTCAAATACCTCTTGAAAGTGTTTTTAAATCTACTTTTGTATTCTTCCTAAATACCTCACCTAATTAAATTCATTACAACTACAACCCCATTATGTTTAGAAACATTTATTTAAATAATTGCTTCAAGAGTGATTGAATGTTACAAATAATTCTTTCCCTCCTGTTGGTGAATTTCTCCATGAAGCCTTGAAGTCAAAACAATACCCTTACCCCGCAAAATAGTAATGATCTAGGAATGGCTCTGGTTCTATCAGTTGAAGAGCTATCAGCACTAAAGCTTGATTCACACTTTCGCCGAAAATACAGAGCAGAATCGGCCAGAGTGGCGCAGCAACTCACACGCTGTATGTTCACCCATGATACATTTCAACGCATAATTTAAACCAGCTGCTTATAAACAAATTTTATTTTCTAGTGGATGTAAATAACTTTTAGATCATTCTCCCGTTGGATGTTTTCAAAGTATACCGCTGTGTCTTGGGGGTCGTCCATAAACTACGTAACGCTTTGAGGGGGGGCTCTAATGTCTACATGCTGTTACATGAGGGGAGGGTGGGGTACATCAAAGTGTTACTTAACACAGATCTTAAACTAAAATTCTAATGTTGAAAAACAATATTATTGTTTGATAAAAATACTTATGGATAAAACTTCCTAATATCTGTGGAGTTTAAAATGCAAGCTTAGCACTTACTTTTGGTTTATCAATATTTCGAATGCGCTTAGGTGGCAATGTCTGCCCGAGACTAAGAACGCCAAGCACATTCGAAAACACATATTTTCATGCGGATGGCGGTGACATGTTTATACTCACGGTACTTGTTTAGATTTGTCCGAACTACTGATCCCTCACTGGCTTTTAGTTGGATAGCAGCTGTCAGTCGAAGCGGCCTTAATTTATAAGTATAGTTGAGTTTGAGTATAATTTAAATGCCTAATGCACATTCTTTTACATAGGCCGTGAATAATCACTTGTGTTTGTGCAAAAACAAAAATAATTTCTTCAAAAAGAGGAGACTTGTTCATTGATTGCGTATAAAAAGCAATATCCAGAAAAAAATAGTGGAAGAGTCTCAAAAAGATGTTGTAGTGAAATTGAAAGAAGCAAAAGCACAGAATTTATCTCAAGGCAAGTTTGAGGAGTCCATCAATAGTGTTATTTCCTCATACCAGCAGCATGTTATGAAAAGTAAAACTTCAAATATCATTAATTATTCACAAAAGGTAGGTGTATTTAAGCCTATACCTTTTCCCTTCTGATAAATCTAATGTGTATGTATATAAATGCAACTATTATACATACGCTATGGTGGCTGCATTGTCTAAATTGTCATTCTCTCAGACTAGACGGCCGATGTTGGGGAGATGGGGTTTGAATACCATTCAGGTCTACTGAGGGTTGCTTTTCCTAAATTGTTTCCCACTCACCCTCACTATCTTGAGCTAGTTATATCCAGTCCACCTCACTACGCCCTATCTCTTTCAGGTCCATTCTAATGTTATCCCCCCATTCCTGTAAATAACAATTTAAATGCCAACGCCCTTCTATCAACGCGCAATCCCTAGTCAAATCAGTTTAAACATGTTCCATGTGTGATGATTAATGTGAACAATGATGTAGGCCTACCTGGTTGAATTCTCCGGGCTTGTGACAAAGGACGATTCCTTTGTCGACTCCTGGTAGTGACAACACTGCCCTCTCTACTTCAGAAAGATCCACTCGATGTCCTCGAACTTTGACCTGAGAGTCTGTTCGACCCTCATACAGCAACGTTCCTTTAGAGACCCGTGCAAAGTCCCCGGTCCGGTAAAGGCGTGAATAACCTACATGTTCAAGATACAAGCTATAAACATATTATTTAGACATTTAGACATTTAGAATGTACTACTGTCCAAAACTGACAAAGTAATATAATAAGATAGATACATATAATTTTGTTGGAGGCAAACAATACTGAAGATTGTTAATCACTTAAAACTAGGGAAGATACCATAAGGCAGGCCAACAAGGAGATGGGAGGAGCATATAACAGAAAGTGTGCAAGTGAGAGGATAAGAAAGGAATCAATTAAAGGAGGAAGAGAGGTGGAAGGCTAGAGGAAGATGGATGCATTTGACTAAACTGACCCGGCCACAGGCTGAAGACAGATGATGGATGATAAATCCCTTAAAACTGAGAATATTGATGATTGTATTCATAATAATTATTCTTTTAGAATATTTCTTGCTTTTATATTTCTTAGTTGGGTATTTGTAAATAAAAAATTATGTTAATTTTATTCATAAGTTTTAGCCTTAGTACAAACTGATAAGCTATATCTCTTAAAATATGTTTACTTGCTCCTCCGAGCTTTTGAACCAATGTTCATAGACAAAGATATCATTGAGGACACTTCTAGTTTCAATTGATCACACTAGTGTGGAGATTCAGCTGAAGTATTATTTAAAATTCATATATTTAGCTATTTTTTTAAACGCCTCAAGAATTATTATAAATATAGTGTGAAAAATGACACACATATCGGAAATTTTAATGAATATAATGCTTGATTTTCAGGACAAAGTAATTTTGACTAGGTTTTCATAGTGAATTATGAATGTGTTTCTTCTGAAGCACAGACTTTGATTAAAATAATTATACACAAATATTTCAATAAAGCAAGTTATACAATCATGTGTAGATAGTTATATGATAATTGTTATCAATTTGACTATTTGTATCGTATTTAATAGTAGACTGATAACACTATCAACAATGGCCATGCTCATTGGTGGTGAACCGGCGGCACAGGGCATTTCCAACCTGGAATAAATCTACCCCCTCTTGATGTATTTACCCCCCTTCCCCTATGATATTCTCTAATATAAAACTGAAAGATGGCCTTGGGCCAAACTCCAAATAATATCTATAGGCTTCTGATTAACAAAAGATTTTCAGGAAAAGACTACTCTAATTAGTTTCTAGACATATCCAAATTTCAAAAAATATGTTGGGAATAGGGATGTGGTATCGAAAGAAAAGTATTGTTACTAAACTCATTAAAAGTATCGGAAGAAAAATATCGATACCGTACTAGTATCTAAAGAAAAATATCGATACTCTACTGGTGCTGGGAAAAAGTATCGAAAACAGTAAGTATTGGTATCAAAATTTTAATCTGTTTTTTTTTGTAGAGTAATGATAATTTCAACTTTTGCATCTTAGTTGTATTTTCATATTTATTTAAACATTGAAAATTATAATGGTTTTTAATACTTTAAAACAAATTTTAAAGGATGCATTTTAGCTATCCATCTTTTTTTTTTTTTAAATCTTCCATAATTCACTTCTGGGAGGTGCCATTTTTTAAACTATATTTGTCGTTTATATAATTTACTCTTATCAAGATAGATTATTAACTATTGACAAACAATTGAAGAATGGATGCCCTGCCCTGCTTTATCTACTTAAACAACACACATAAACTTTTCTGCTTCGTCTGCTTGGGGCGGATATTCAACCTTCCTCGGTCTAAGCCCATTAGCGTAATAAGTACTTAAGCGTATAAATCAAACGGGTAGTAAGACGTGGGGCTAAATAATAATAATAATAATAATAATAATAATGCTTTGGGAAACCTTAGGTTGACGAAGTTTATTAAGCTCTACAAAATATTATTTTATTTAGTTTGTGATGACCGTGATCAATGATAAAGGAAGGGGTAGTAGATTGGTCACATCTCTCCTGGTCAGGCATCAGGATGTATTGATAAATAAAGATGAAAGAACAGCTATTGAGCATGACGAGCTAAAAGAGATTGAATGCTAGAGTTGCTTCTTACTTGTCCTGCAGAAAATGAGTGAGAATTGAGAAATAGTTTCATTTGTTCTTCCTACACAGTCCACCATAGTAAACATTTAACCCCAGCATGAGTGGAGATAGCAAAACACTTTTTTCTTTCGATACCATTCTGATACCGGTGTGTGAATACTAAAATAAGTAAAAGTATCGAGTAAAATTACTAGTATCGGAAGGAAAATATAGATATTAGTAAGGTATCGATATTTTTTCACATCCATAGTTGGGATAAGAGCACTCTAATAGTTTCTTGAAGTAGCCAATGTTTTTAACATTTTTAGACAGACTCTTTAGACTCATCGAATTTCTAACAAAAACTCGGTCAGGAAGCTGTCTAAATAACTTTTATGCCCGTTCAAATTTCAAAATAGTTTTGGGGGGAGGGGCGTTTCAAACAGCTTCTAGAAGAATTTAATTTTAAAAATTTCCAACTGAGGGAACCTAAAAATAACTTTTAGAGGCATCCGATATATAACCATTTGATGAAAGATGTGGGGTAGGAAGGGTAGTGCCTACTCCCTCTGAATTGGTGGACAAGGTATCTCTTTATTTTGGATAACTGTTTCCCTTACACAAATAAGATTCTATAGCCAGTGTGTGCTTGTTTTAGTCTACAAGCACTCACAAGGGTCCCTGTTGTTGACATATAATAGTCTACAAGAACTCACCAAGGTCCCTGTTGTTGACACATAATAGTCTACAAGCACTCACCAGGGTCCCTGTTGTTGACACATACTAGTCTACAAGAACTCACAAGGGTCCCTGTTGTTGACATATAGTAGTCTACAAGAACTCACCAAGGTCCCTGTTGTTGACACATAATAGTCTACAAGCACTCACCAGGGTCCCTGTTGTTGACATATACTAGTCTACAAGCACTCACCAGGGTCCCTGTTGTTGACATATACTAGTCTACAAGCACTCACCAGGGTCCCTGTTGTTGACATATAGTAGTCTACAAGAACTCACCAAGGTCCCTGTTGTTGACACATAATAGTCTACAAGCACTCACCAGGGTCCCTGTTGTTGACACATAATAGTCTACAAGCACTCACCAGGGTCCCTGTTGTTGACACATACTAGTCTACAAGAACTCACAAGGGTCCCTGTTGTTGACATATACTAGTCTACAAGAACTCACAAGGGTCCCTGTTGTTGACATATAGTAGTCTACAAGAACTCACCAAGGTCCCTGTTGTTGACACATAATAGTCTACAAGCACTCACCAGGGTCCCTGTTGTTGACATATACTAGTCTACAAGCACTCACCAGGGTCCACAGCTAGAGAATTGTTCATGAAGCGATCAGGGTCCCTGTTGTTGACATATACTAGTCTACAAGCACTCACCAGGGTCCACGGCTAGAGGATTGTTCATGAAGCGATCAGGGTCCCTGTTGTTGACATATACTAGTCTACAAGCACTCACAAGGGTCCCTGTTGTTGACATATACTAGTCTACAAGCACTCACCAGGGTCCACGGCTAGAGGATTGTTCATGAAGCGATCAGGGTCCCTGTTGTTGACATATACTAGTCTACAAGCACTCACAAGGGTCCCTGTTGTTGACATATACTAGTCTACAAGCACTCACCAGGGTCCACGGCTAGAGGATTGTTCATGAAGCGATCAGGGTCCCTGTTGTTGACATATACTAGTCTACAAGCACTCACAAGGGTCCCTGTTGTTGACATATACTAGTCTACAAGCACTCACCAGGGTCCACGGCTAGAGGATTGTTCATGAAGCGATCAGGGTCCCTGTTGTTGACGTAGCCGTCAGCTAAGTTGAGTCCGCTTACAAACAACTCCCCTACGTCCCCTACGACAACAGGGCGATATTGTCGGTCCAACAGGTACACAAGGGTGTTGTCCAGAGGGCATCCTGACAAGACAAGTGTGTATTAGATAGGTACAATACTGTTTATTATGTATTGTACACTTTGTCAAGTAAGCACCCTGATACACAGAGAAATTAGCAGGCATTGGTAGTGGTCTAACAGGGGATAAGTAGCTATTGTGGGGGATACGTGGCTATTGTGTGGGGCAGGGGGACACGTAGCTATTGTGGGGGATACGTAATTAATAACCACAATAACCAATAACCACGTATCCCCTCTCACAGACAATAACTATGTATCCCCCTCACACACAATAACTATGTATCCCCTCACACACAATAACTATGTATCCCCCTCACACACAATAACTACGTATACCCCTCTCACACAATAACTACGTATCCCCCTCTCACACAATAACTATGTATCCCCCTCACACACAATAACTACGTATCCCCCTCTCACACAATAACTACGTATCCCCCTCTCACACACAATAACCACGTATCCCACTCTCACACACAATAACCACGTATCCCCCTCTCACACACAATAACTAGGGAGTAGGTGAATTATTGTGTGTGTAACCCCCCCCCCCCTACCAACCATCAATATCTGAGCGGTGGGGATGGCGGGTTTTATTAAAAATTGTGCAACGATTTACTTGTGATTCTCGTCGTGAACAATAACATTAATAACACTGAACAAACTTGATTAGTCTCATTCTTTATTTGTATGGCTTAATATTTCTTAATATAGACAACACCTGAGTCCAACAAGTCCCTGATATTTTTTTTTTAGTTATGTAAGAAGAAGGAAAGTAAATACAGTCTATTTATAAGCAAACTCTCAGTTCAAACAAGTGCCAATGTTTTGATCAATCAAATAAAACTAATGTTATAGCAAAATCGTACAGACTCTCTCATAATAGTGTATTATATCTTGGATCAAACGTTTCAAAAATAGGTTTCCATTGAACTACCCTTAAATATGTTTTCCTCAGAAAAACAAATACCATCTTGTTAATCGTAATAAACACTGTTCATATTTAAATAAACAAAATTGTTTAAACAACTTTTAATAAATTCAAATTTCAATCATTGTAAGCAGTCCTCATTTTTTTATGTATTTTGTTAAAATAAAATATACTATTATCTATCATGAAAAAATTCCGCAGATACTCATTTTAAACTAAATCTTAAAGGCCATTTTCGAAAAATTTCAAACTTTTTAAACTATGTAATAAGTAAGCTACCCTTAAATTATTTATTTTAGGGATAATTTATTTTAAATGAACTTTACCCAAAAAGAACCTAGGTATGCAAATGTTATGTTTCAGATAAAACACTACCTATACACAGTATAACACAAAATCACACAAAAAATCTTTAGGGACTTTTTGAAAAATTTGAAATAAAAAAAAATGACATTAGTAAACTATATTTAATTTTAGGCAAGGGGTCAAAATCAAAAAAGTTCCCTAAGTAGATCCCTACAAAATGTAAATATGAAGTTTAAATAAAATCTATCAAACCGTTTTAGATTTGTGCTCAGTGAAAGACATACAACGTTGCAAAACCCACTTTTTTTTTTAGTTCGCGGGCAGATAAAACCTAAAGATTTATCATAATATCTAGCCTGTTATTTTTCACGTTTAAAATAATACTTTATTATATATGGGACATTAAAAAGAGCAATAAATATCAGGCTGAAATAAAAGATAGAAATATATTTCTGTGCTTTGCTAATTTATGTACACGTAACCTTTTATGTTTTTAGTTAACCTAAATTAACATGAAATATTATAAATTTCCATCCTGCGTGATGTCTTAATACACGATTAACATTATGACCCCGAACGGGTAGTAAGACGTGGTGCTAATAATAATAATAATAATAATAATAATAATAATAATAACATTAAGACACGTTATCACTAACCAATGGACACTTTCCCATCCTGCGTGATGTCTTAATACACGATTAACATTATGAGATATTATCACTAACCAATGGACACTTTCCCATCCTGCGTGATGTCTTAATACACGATTAACATTATGAGATATTATCACTAACCAATGGACACTTTCCCATCCTAAGTGATGTCTTAATACACGATTAACATTATGAGATATTATCACTAACCAATGGGCACTTTCCCATCCTAAGTGATATCTTAATACACGATTAACATTATGAGATATTATCACTAACCAATGGACACTTTCTCATCGTGCGTGATGTCTTAATACACGATTAACATTATGAGATATTATCACTAACCAATGGGCACTTTCCCATCCTGCGTGATGTCTTGTGACGAGGTCATGACATGGTAGGTGACGTCCCCCATGACCTCTGTGCTGCCGTAGAAGTTGCAGAGCACATGGGAGCCATCTGGGAACTGCTGGAAGAACTCTCGAGCTAGCTCGGCCTGCAGAGCCTCCCCACTGCACACCCAGACCTTGAGGTGGCTCAGTAGCTGAGTGTTGGACTTGAGTCCCAGGTAGAGCAGAATGGCACGCAGCAAGGATGGCACGAGGACCAACCTACCCACCTGCACACAAACAACCCACTGGGGTCAACCCATTGGCACGGCATCCCGAAAAAAAAGAGTGAATAAACTTTATCTAGCTTTGTACTATTTTAGTGTCCTATTGAAAAGTAGCCTGACATATTACTTAGAATTATAAATGTCCATCTTGTCAATCCTGGTTGAACTTGTATTTTACTATAGTCTTACGGGTAATGCATGATGGGAATCATGTAAAGATGAGCCACTAACAAACACCTCACTGATTCCAAGGCGTACGGAAATATGTTATACTGAGGATACATAGTTTGTAAAGTTGAGGAAAACAAGATCCAAATAAAATTATTCGATGAAAGTTTCGTGTTTCTATTTCTAAGAAACAGAAGTCTTGTTTTGATAACACAAAATTGGTTTGAATTGTTAAAATTATATCTGTAACGCTACTGAGCTATTAAAAAAAATATCACAGCGTTATACTACCTATTAGAGTTATCCGCTCCTGAGATGATATATTGTTGGTTGTCTTTCCATTATTATGTTAATAAAAAAAATTGTGTATAGCCATATCTAATGGTGGTAGAACCTTATTTCTGTAAAGGGGGTGGGGAAGTGGCTGCAAAGGGGGGGAGTTTTTAGGGACTTGTCTTTCACCACCACCCTATCCCCCACTCTCCAATGAATGTTTGAAAATTGGGTGTCTCTAAAAGCTATTTCGAGTGGTCTCCATTCTCAATTTTTTTTAAATTAGATTCTTTTTATAAGCTATTTGGATTGATTGTCCCTATAATTATTTTGAAATTTGGATGGTTCTGGAAGCTATTTGTAATAGTTTCCCTTTAAAAAAATTTTGAAAATTGAATGCATCTAAGAAATAATTTTGAGCTTTATTTAAGGACCTCTTTCAAATTTTTTATTCATTAATACCAAATGGTTATAATATATCTGGGATGGGGGGAAATTTATTTCAGGGAGGTAGCAAACTGCCCTTAGTTACATCACTATAGTTACATCACTATAGTTAAAATACTAAATACAACTAATTATTTAGATTGAATGGAGTTTGTTTTCAAACATGTTTATGATATGAATTTGGTGGTACAATATTGCAAAAGTGTATTATCATTACTATTATAATTTAAAAACGCATCATACGTTGAAGTCATAAATGCCTAAATGTAATTGTATTTAATATTTTAACACACTCTCTGATGGTGATCATAAGAAGTTGGTTCTATGTTGTGCCACGACAATAAAGCTCCCAGTGAATAACAAGAACAGGCTTGTGTGGGATACATACCCTGTGTTGCTCAAGTAGAGCTACGAGTCTCTCAGGGTCCTTGGTGACATCTCTGGGTACAACCAGTACTGTCCTGCCGCACAGTAAGGGGCCCCAGATCTCACTCACAGAGTCCACAAACGTCAGGGCGGTCTTGAACACACATATGCTCTCTTCAGGGCCGTACGGGAATACTCGCCATTGCCAGCGCAGTCTGTTGAGGACTGACCGGTGTGAGAGTCGGACACCTGACAACACCCACACCCCTTGTTATAAGAGCGTGGGAATATAATATCTCCAAGGGGAGTGATGGGTCCGCTGGGAAATGCTACCACACCTTTAGCCAATACAATAGTGTATGCGTATAGGGTATCCATGGTCGGAAGTGGTGGTATCTGACATCAAACAGGAGCTTCTTTAATGCAATCATTGACTGAAAACTACTAATGTCAACATATTCGGAAACCATTATTATTTGCTTACTAATACCTCACTATCAATAAAGAGTGCTATCAAATGAGTCTAATAATATTTCCCTAAGGATTATCGTATAATTGGTTCGTGTTGAAAGAACAAAATATATTAATAAAACTTTCCATATCCTTTGTTTTGCTGTTGTTTCAATAAGAAATATTATAGTATACGAAATAATAAGATAAAAAGTAGTACATTCACATGTGTTTCTTGTTATAACTGGCCACCAAAATAAGTAAATGTTTTATAACTTAGAGAGCCATACAAAGTATTTGTTTCAAAATAAAACGTTTTTATTTAGTAAACAGAGCAACAACACGACTGACAAGATGATTTGTATGTCATCAACAGCCCTTGTTTCGGCTGGATCGCCATCGTGATTTCAGAGGAGCTCGCCGAATTTTAGAAGCTCTAGTTTGAAAAGCTATTTTTTTAAAATGAACCACAAACGCCATTTCTACACAAAAGAAAAATCCAAACGGTTATTTCCATAAGTTCGTGTTTCATTAATGTATAAACTGTAAGTATTTTAAAACAGTTTGTTCGTGTGAATGTTCTGAGTGACAAAAGTAACATCAAATTAACATTTTTGTCTTGCAAATCATCTGTTTTGGTTAGTGAATAATTGGTAGCTTTTCCCATCTGTCAGATACCACCTCTCTTGCCGTGGATGTCTTATATTATACATAACGCACAGATTGAGTATGATAATTCAGATAACTGCGAGCAACATATCATCTAAAGTGGAAACTAGTAAAGAAATACAATCAGGAAATATATGGCTGTACTCGGTCAGTAAGTTGCTAACATCTCGCCTGCTCTCCAGGAAAGTAAAACAGAGAATATGCAGACCAATAGTTTAACCAGTTGTTCTCTACGGTTGTGAAACGTAGTCTCTTACCTTACATAACGAAAACAAATAATGTAGGCTGTTCTAAAACAAGGTGCTTATGAATATGTTTGGTCCCGAAAGGGCTGAGGCTACTGGAGAGTGGAGTAGACTACATAATGACTTGTACTCATCACAAGACATTATTAAAATAATCATGTCTCGTGGACTACGGTAAGGGGGACATGCAGCGTGAATGGGAGAATTTATAAACTTGCTCAGGGCAAACCCGATGGTAAGAAACCATTGAGGGAGGATTGTCCCACAAGCGTTTAATTATTCTGATATAGAACTGATATTGTATTAAATTATAAATCACCCTTCAAATCCTGTTATATTACTAATAACCTCTACTAGCATTACTAACCCTCTTCATCGTGTTGCGATAAAAATGAGTGTATGACTTGACTACCTTTAGGAACTCCGGTACTGCCTGAAGTATACAGCACAATCGCAAGATCAGCGCTAGCTCCTGTCAGCATCTCCAAGTCAGTCAGCGGCCCCACTGACAGATCTCTCGTCTCGTGTTCCAGTTCAGCGTACGTCACAGCACTGACCAGACCTTCATATCCTGCCGTGTCGGAAACTGGAACATAAACAGTCGTTTAGTTCCTCTGCCTCTGTCTTGGAAGGGGGAGAGATACATCTGGTGTTAGCTCGGCGAGTGGGGGGGCATTGGCCTGGGGCTCCCACAAGCCGTAATTGCACTTCAAACTAAAACAAGCTACCGTATTTATTCTCTGTTTGCTACTGATCAGTGTGTAGCTTAATACTTGAAATAATGTCCATCATTAATTATATATTCACCCCTTACAACCAGTTTGTAGAATGTTTTCTAAAATGTTTCATTTCTTGTGCTCGAAGAGTATGTGTGTCAAGAAATAAAGGAACAGGCCATATATTAAAGACTGGTTGAGGTACCTGGCGTTGCGTGGGAGAAATGATTTAGTTTAATGACTGTACGTGGACGGTAACTGCAAGCCCTGCGTTTCCAGGGGCCCAACCTGGTTTTTTAACTAATTAAAAAAAATCTAACCAAAATCTTACTCGGTTTCATACAAAGGGGCTATTCATTTTTTAAATGTCATATCCTTACGTATGATAGATATCGTACAATGCTCATGACAGACAAACAAACTCTTCATTTTATTAATATGGTCTATATTTAATTTGGGTATTGAGCAACTAGTGTAGTAGTCTAGATCTGTATGAATATCAAGGAGAATTGACTTTACATTCTCTTACTGTATCCTCTTGAGTAGAAGTTACTCTCAATACTTACATGTATTGCTGGTAAAGAACACTGCAGGGGAGCGTGGACAGTGAGACTTCTAATGCTGTAGCCCCTGAGGTTACAAGAACTCTCAATGCTTACATGTATTGCCGGTAAAGAACACTATAAGGGAGCGTGGACAGTGAGACTTCTAATGCTGTAGCCCCTGAGGTTACAAGAACTCTCAATGCTTACATGTATTGCCGGTAAAGAACACTATAAGAGAGCGTGGACAGTGAGAGTTCTAATGCTGTAGCCCCTGAGGTTACAATAACTCTCAATGCTTACATGTATTGCCGGTAAAGAACACTATAAGGGAGCGTGGACAGTGAGACTTCTAATGCTGTAGCCCCTGAGGTTACAATAACTCTCAATGCTTACATGTATTGCCGGTAAAGAACACTATAAGAGAGCGTGGACAGTGAGACTTCTAATGCTGTAGCCCCTGAGGTTACAATAACTCTCAATGCTTACATGTATTTCCGGTAAAGAACACTATAAGGGAGCGTGGACAGTGAGACTTCTAATGCTGTAGCCCCTGAGGTTACAATAACTCTCAATGCTTACATGTATTGCCGGTAAAGAACACTATAAGAGAGCGTGGACAGTGAGAGTTCTAATGCTGTAGCCCCTGAGGTTACAATAACTCTCAATGCTTACATGTATTGCCGGTAAAGAACACTATAAGGGAGCGTGGACAGTGAGACTTCTAATGCTGTAGCCCCTGAGGTTACAATAACTCAATGCTTACATGTATTGCCGGTAAAGAACACTATAAGGGAGCGTGGACAGTGAGACTTCTAATGCTGTAGCCCCTGTGGTTACAATGACTCTCAATACTTACATGTATTGCCAGTAAAGAACACTGCAGGGGCTAAAATAATCTAAAGTGTACAGTACGTAGCCTACAATGACAGATCAATTGGTTCACTGCACAAACGTTTTTCATCCGTTATTATATTGGATTTAAAGGGGTAATACACTCTTTATGAAGAGATGTTCACTGAAAGAGGGGCAGGTACAAATAAAAGGTTTTTAAATAATAGGTATGAAGAAATGTTGGTCATTCTGAACTATTTTATTTTATTTTAATTATAATAAGTCCACTTCAGTGACCACATGGTTTAAGGCATCACTCTCGTAATAGACTATAGCCTACTGCCAATGATGGGGATATCGGGGTTTGAATACCGGTCGCGGTGGACTGAGGGTGGTTTTTTTCTAGATGTTTTTCCAATCTCCCCCCCACGCAAATGAGGATGAACTTCCTCCAAACTCAACCTTCTTTATCCCTGACACATTAGCCTAATTAGTAAAAATGCATATAAAATGCGTACCCAAATGGGTAGTTTGTGGTGTTAAAATAAAATTGTAAAAACAGGCGAACAATTTTATTAATTCTGTTTCATGTTAATTACTAATTGTACTGCCAGTGATTGATTTATTAACTTTCTACAAACTAACTTGCAACGACCCGCATAGGTGATCACGCGGACTAAATGTCATGTTCATCTAGTCTGGTTTTCCTGTAATTGGGAAGTTAGGGTTCGAGTCCTGGCTGAGTGTATTGAAGGTTTTTTTCCACATAGTTTTTCAGCCTACTTACACGCAAAATACGGTTACATGTCCTCTAAATTCTACCTTCTCCATCCCTATCATTTTAGCGTAATTAAATATGGTGGGAAAAATAAAATATTATTTACCGTAATTTTATTTCCGCTAACCACTAAAGTTTAAATGCAATGGCTCTTAAAAACATTAAATTAACCAAACTAAGAGAACAGGATAAAACACATTTTCGCCCTACCCGTTTGAATTTTACGCTTATATACTAATTACACTAATGGTTTTAGTGATTAGTACGGTTATTTTTACAAGAAGTGTACCCGAATTTGCATGGGAAGAGAGTGAAAACCTATTTGAGAGAAAAATACCTCAGTACACACGGCCGAGATTCAAACCTCGATTTTCCCGTGATCGCCAGTCAAGTCTACTGCGAGAGTAGCGCGTTAGAACACGCGGTCACTGAAGCGGATAACAGGTTAATTAAAGCGGATGAATACTAACTAGTACTAGCCTGCTAGGCCGGAGGGAGGACATAACTTAATTGAGATGATAAACAATCCAATTAAACCCGGTCATGGACCAAACTACGGCCACCCGGATCACAGTCGAGCCCCCCACCACACTCCTAACTATTCCGGTTGCCCTGACACATCCATTATCTGTAATATTCGATAGTTAACAACTTTAATGGAAGTCTTCTACGCTCTCAAACTAAGATTTATCAGTCTTTAAGACGCGCTTCAGCAGATAATATTCATTTTAACGTCTTAATTAATTAAACATTACCCGCTTCGGTGGCCGAAACCATTTAACGGATTGAGCTTAAAATTAGTATTTAAGGTTTTCATAAGGTTCCTCTTAGGTATTTTTGGAATTAGATATCTAACTTTAAAATTAAGGGTAGTTTGCTTAAAGGCAAAAAGAGGAAGACTCGATTTTCGCAAAATTCAATCTAATAATTTTGATTACATTTTGTGTAACGTTAGCTTCGATAGCTACAGACCCGCCTCGGTGGCGTAGTTGGCTAACGCGCCAGTCGTGTTGAGCTAGACCACCGAGGACGGGGAGATCGAGGTTCGAATCTCGGTCGGGTGAATTGAGGTGGGTTTTTCCTAAATGGTTTTCCACTCTACCTCCACGCAAATGCGGGTTCACTTCCTCTAAATTCAACCTTCCTAATTCATTAGTGTAATTAGTACTTAAGCGTATAACCCGAACGGGTAGTAAGACACGAGTAGGGATCATTTACGGTCCTCAGGGCGGAAGTGACGTCATAATAGTGGGGTGGGTAGTTTTTGGGATAGGGCCTTATACATAGGTACGGTTTTCAGGGCAGAGAGGGGAAGGTAGGGGAGGTATCGTGATGATGTGGGGATGTTGGAGGTGGGGTGGGATGGTGGTGGGTTGTTGGTGGGGGGTTGAGGGTTTATAGCTCGCGTGTGTTGGATGGTTCTGCGGGGGGCGGGGTTGGCAAGCGACGTCGACCGCGGGAGGGTGTTTTCTCTCTCTCTCTCTTCTCTTACAGGGAAATTAGGAATGAAGAGGGGAGGGGGGTGGCAAGCTCTTTCACGGCGGCGACCGCGGGAAGGGTGTTTTCTCTCTCTCTCTTTTTCTCTCAAAACAATACATAAATATATTCCGTACAGTGGGTATTATTATAAAATCTCTTCCTCTATCCTTTTTTTTATATATCTTCCATACAATGATTATTATAAATCTTAAAAGGGTACTCTCTATCAGAATGTAATCTAGAAAGGATGTCCTTCTCCCTCTCTCTTTTTTACAAGGGAAGCTGAGGGGTTAAGGTAGATATTTATTGATCCTGTAGACAAACAGCTTCTCTCCAAGACCTCACACACCTGCCGGAATCTTGATAACATCTGGAGGGTTCTCTTACACTGATGGGTGACTTCCGCTCTGCGACAAGAACGTGTGAGGGGGTGACTGTGAATATCTCTTCCTAAGGGTTGCAATATTTATTATTTCTCTCAGCTTGGTGAAAGACGACTTCCGCCCTGTGACATGGGAGCTGCGATAATCTTAAAAGAAAATATCTTTTCACACGTGAACATCTGCGTGAGTTGTTGAACTATGAACTTTCCGGCATCCCTGAGAAGATCTGATTCGGTTAAAGTCACACGCTCAGTAGAGGGTGTGGCTTGGAATACTCTCGAGTCATACGCTCAGTAGAGGGCGTGGCTTGGAATACTCTCGTTCCCTATATTTAGAGCTAACCCTTTCTAGGAGAAATCATTAGCTACCATCTACATTCTAAAGACTAACAATGTCTAGTGAATACGCAGCAGTATTATTAAGTACGGTCGGATCGAGTGAGATTGTATCGAGAAAGTTGACGGATTTAGAGATTGGTCACGGCTATCGTGTAACTAGTATAAAAGCTTTGAACACGCGCTTCGGCCGGAGAGTGCTTACAGTATTAGACGGGAAGTATAATGTATGGTTACCTAACCGTTTCTCGCTGTTAACCGACGCGCAGCTAGAAGACGTTTCCAAGGCGGAGTTGCTGCTCGTATACAAGGGTATCTCCAAGCTTAGCAAGACGGCTATCTTAAACTTTGAAGGTAAGCGTACATTCAAATCACACACACATCCAATGTTATAGTTTTATGAATACTTACTCTTCATTTTTTTAAATGTGCTTAGTTATCAACCTTTACGGTTTAAACTTCTCTAGCGCCGTTTTAATGTTTTAGTTTTGTATCGTTTACCATATACTCTAACTAATAATAATTGTTAATTCTTTTTATAGATTCCTAGACTTATACTCTAATCGATTAAATAAAAAAAATGTTTTATAGATTCATAGACTTATACATACAAAGGATAAAAAAAATGTTTTTATAGATTCATAGACTTATACTAGACTTATACATTTATTTCCAAAGAATAAAAATTTTTTTTTTATATATTCTAATTGATTAAAAATACTGATACATTCTTAGACTTATTCATAAAAAAAATTAATTTTTTCTTTTTTACAAAAAAAGAATTGCTCATGAGTTAAGACATTAACTTTTTTACTTCAATGTTTGTATATCATAGCTCGTTATATTATTCACCCAATGTTATAGTTTTATGAATACCTACTCTTAATTTTTTAAATGTGCTTATTTATCAACCTTTACAGTTTAAACTTATCTTGCACCGTTTTAATGTTTTAGTTTTGTATCGTTTACCATATACTCTAACTAATAATAATTGTTAATTCTTTTTATAGATTCCTAGACTTATACTCTAATCGATTAAATAAAAAAATGTTTTATAGATTCATAGACTTATACATACAAAGGATAAAAAAATGTTTTATAGATTCATAGACTTATACATTTATTTCCAAAGAATAAAAAAAATGTTTTTATAAATTCTAATTGATTAAAATACTGATGCATTCTTAGACTTATTCATAAAAATTAATTTTTTCTTTTTTTAACAAAAAAAGAATTGCTCATGAGTTAAGACATTAACTTTTTTACTTCAATGTGTGTATATCATAGCTTGTTATATTATTAGAATACAGAGAAAAAAGTAATAATCGTTATTTCTTTTTATTTAAAAAAGTTTGTTATATTATTAGACTTATATCGTAAAAATTTTTTTTTCTTTTTTAACAAAAAAATAATTGCTCACGAGTTAAGACATTAGCTTTTTTTACTTCAATGTTTGTATATCATAGCTTCATGATCTGCCATCTGTAAAAAAAAAAAAAACCAATACTAACTAGGTGTTCCTGTTTGTTTGTTTTTATAGCTGTCTCAGAGTCACTCGATGAGATCCTAGAGCAAGCCATACAGAAATGAAGAGAATAATGCGAGGAGAGTAGTGCCTGCTTAGAGCATAGCGTGCAAACTTAGAAACATGTCAGGACCCGCGGCAAAACGAGCTCGCCTGTCATCTCCTATCATCGTATCTAGACAGACTAACGGTAATAAGGTGTATACCCTCGATGAATTAACCTCTAATGAACAACTTTTAATTAAAAACCTGAGACATGATATCGCTCCTCGTGATGGGAAGGTATATAATGCTTACATAGAACATATACCCGGACAGATTAAGACCTCGAGCGTACTGATATTCGGGCAAGACGATATAAACGTACAGATCCAAAGACTTATGACCCTGTCACGAAACTTAGGTATAGGATTTACGCAGTTTAGGCTTTACCTGGAGCCGCTAGGACTATCTATCAAACTTATCGAGCAAGCGTACGCCCAACGCATAAAGACGTACTCTATCACCAATGAACTACCCTATAAGGATCCTGTTCAGTTTCTCGTTGCGTGCGGGGATATTTACGTAAAGACGGTAGAAGAATCAATTGCAAATAACCCGATAAAGGTAAATTGTACTCTCATCTGCGAGTTTAGGCATCCTACCGAAGATAGAATTGAAAAGGGTTATTTCAACTCGACTCTATGCGATATATTTACCCTGATAAACTTGGAGGAGCTATATGAAAATAACGTGATCTTTCCACTCCTTGCTCAGATTGAGGCGTTCGTTTCTAGAGACTCGGGATGGATATATGACGGCACGTTGGAAATGAGAATAAATTTCTCGAAAAACTCGGTTTTCTCGATCGGAGCTCGTGTTCAAATCCCTGAAATTATAGCCAAACGTAGAGCGTTGATAAATGTACAATCTGAAGAAGGACTTTGCTTCCCCGTATCCGTATTGACGTGCCTCTTTGAACCGACGGGAAAAGCTCAACGTTTATCCTCTTATCCTAATTTTCGAGATGTGCTGAATCTAGATGGAATCCCGCTCCCGTTCGAAATGAGGTATATCGAACGCTTCGAAAGGCTTAACGATATATCCGTTAATGTGTACACCGCGAAACACGACGGGAGTGACTCTTATATTGACACTGCAGACAACTCTAAAACAGTAGTGATCGTTCCCGTGCACGTCAGCGCTAAAGAACGCGCCAGACATGTTCATTTATTCATGATAAGAGTGCACGGAACGGGAACATATCATTTCAGCGGAATCAAAAATCTCTCTCGGTTAATAAACCCGCAACTATCGTTAAATTCTAACGAAAGACGTAGGTACTTTTGCGATCGATGTCTGACCGCTTTTCTGACCGAAAACAAACTTGTAAAACATAAAGATACGTGTATAAAATTTGGTGCGGTAAGGAGTACATTCCCTCAAGGAGAGGATAAATTCCTCACGTTCTCACAGTATAAGCATCAGGAGAAAACAGGATTTATCGTATATGCAGACCTGGAGAGCTTACTCGTGCCGATAGAGACGAGCGATCCCGACCCGAAATTTTCTTATACCGAGAATGTACAGCGTCATGTGGCTTATTCTGTAGGTATGTACACTAAATGTAATTTTGACGATAGTCTCTCAGAGTACCGACGCTTCACGGGAAGAGATTGTACAGATCAATTTGTTGAAGCTCTCGTAGATACAGCAAAGCGCGTACTAGATTGCTATAGTACCGTCGTTCCGATGACACCACTAACGCTTGCTCAAAGAGATGCTCATAATACGGCCTCTCATTGTCATATATGCGAAAAGCCTTACGCGAATGATGATATTCGCGTTATGGATCATTGCCACTTGACGGGACTTTATCGCGGGAGCAGTCACGCAGCATGCAATATTAATTACAAGAACCCGAGCCACCTGAGCGTAGTAATCCATAACGCGCGTTGCTACGACAATTTTTTCCTTCTTGAATCACTTGTCGAACGTAGAGAGACTGATCCGTTCACGGGAGAGAGCGTTCTCGTCAATCCGGGAAAAGTCAAGGTTATTGGAGAGACTATGGGAAGATTCAAAGTAATCATGAAATATATTCGGCACGGGTTTCGAGGGATCACGATTAAAATTATAGATAGTTTCAGCTTTCTATGTACGTCCCTAGAGAAATGCGTATCTTACCTTGAACCCGACCAACTTAAAATCACCCGTAAGTGTCATCCTGAGGATGAACGGTTCAAACTAGTCACTCGTAAAGGCGTGTTCCCCTATGACTATATAGATTCATTCGAGCGACTGAACGAGACTCAGTTACCGAGCAAGGATAAATTTTACAACGCACTCACAGATAGTCATATCACTCAGGAAGACTATGATCATGCTTGCGAGGTTTGGCGACTATTTGAATGTAAGAATCTTTGGGACTACTCGAACCTCTACCTGTATACTGACGTAACGCTACTGGCTGACGTCTTTGAGAACTTTCGCGATCTCTGCATGAAGACGTATAGACTCGATCCCGGATGGTCTCTTACAGCTCCTAGTCTTGCGTACCAGGCTCTATTGAGAATAACCCGGGTACGGCTCGAATTAATCGATGATGTGAACATACATCAATTCATCGAGGGAGGTATCCGAGGAGGGGTATGTTTTGTGGCTAATCGGCACTCTGTAGCGAATAATCGGTATATGGACTCATTCGACCGTTCCAAGCCGGAGTCTTACCTTGTTTATCTAGACGTGAATGGACTCTATTCATTTAGTATGCTGTCCTCACTACCCTTTGAAGGGTTCAGGTGGCTCGAAGATGATGAAATTGATCGTTTGGATGTGCGAAAAGTAGAGGACGATGCGGAGACGGGGTATATCTTGCAGGTAGATCTCGAATATCCACGAGATGTACACGATGCTCATTCCGACTTGCCGTTCTGTCCCGAGAAGGGGATTCCACCCGTAGGTAAGCACGAGAAATTGTTAACGACTTTAGCTGATAAGACTAGGTACGTCATTCACTACCGTCATCTAAAGCTATGTTTGGCGAATGGATTGAAACTGACAAGAGTCCACAAGGTTCTTAGTTTCAAGCAATCGCCATGGATGGCTCCGTATGTCAAGCTGAACGCGGAAATGAGGAGTAAAGCGAGCAATCAGTTTGAAAACATGTTTTTCAAACTGATGAACAATGCCGCATTCGGTCGTCTTATATCTAACAAGAGGGCCTACCGTACGATAAAGATAGCTACCAGGTGGGGAGGGAAATTTGGAGCGGGTAACCTCATAGCTAGCCCAAACTTTAAAAACCGTACGATCGTGTCGGAAAACCTGGTCATCATCGAGATGGAACCGCAAGAGATTTACTTTGATATGCCGATTTATGCAGGATTCGCCATTTTGGAAATCTCAAAGGTAGTCATGTACGGTCTACATTATCAGGTTATGGTTCCCGCCTTCCCGGCAGGTGCGTTAAAACTCCAATACACGGATACGGACTCACTTCTCTACTACATGACTGTTGAGGATGCGTACCAGCGACTTATCCTGTTAGCTAATGACTACCTGGACACATCCGCCTACGGACAAGACAATGTTTACGGGATGCCTGTACTAAATAAAGGGGTGCTCGGTAAACTAAAAGATGAGACTCGAGGTCGGATCATCACCGAATTCATAGGTTTACGTCCTAAACTCTATTCATTCGCGGTACAAGGAGATGGCGAGACGCTCAAGGCTAAAGGGGTCAAGAGTAGCGCGTTAAGAACGCTTTCGTTAGAGGACTATCGTAATTGTCTGACTGATGCGACGATAGTCATGAGAGAGGCTCGTTCAATAAGAGCTGTAGGATTCAAACTTTACACTCAAAAATTCAATCGGGTCGCCCTATGCTCTATCGACGATAAAAGATATATAGTACCCGGTACGGTCAATACTCTACCATGGTATCATTACTCTATAAGTGGGCAGGCATCTACTTCCTCCCAAGAGGCGCCGATCGATACTGAGCCGTCGTCTCTATGAAAAAAAATAATTTTGTCTATAGTTTAAGTGCTAGTGATTAAGAAAATATTAATACAGTGCTTCTAAAAGTAACAATGTATATTCAAGATTTACAACTTTATCACTATTCGATATAAGATATAGTACTCGGTACAGTTAATATTCTATCATGGTACCATTACTCTATAAGTGAGCGGGCATCTACTTCCTTCCAAGAGCCACTGTTCGATACTAACCTGTCGTCTCTATGAAAAAAGTGTCTATAGTGTAAGTGATTAAGAAAATATTAATAATTAATGTCGATGTATATTCATGATGAAGAGAAAACAAAAAAAATCAAGAACTATACCTTTATCACTATTGTCTAAAGAAAATGTTAGTACTTCTAAAAGACTTGAGAAAATATTTATGTTGTACCACATATTCTGTAACTTTATCATTATTAACTGAAGAAAAAGAAAATACTAATTTAGTATGTATCTGTGTGTAAAAAATAGTATATCATTATATTCATTAAATGGGGTTATTGTGTGTTGTTTTTTATTATTATTTCTTTCATCCCTCCCTCCCTCACCCTCCCTCTCTAAGACTTATATTCCAAGAATAAAAGGTTTTTTTAGATTCATAGACTTATACATCTCTATCTAAAGAATACGAACAAAGTAATAATCATTAATTCATTTATTTTTAAAAAAAGTTTTGTTACATTCTTAGACTTATACATTTATTTCCAATGAATAAATTTTTATAGATTTCTAGACTTATACTCTAATTTATTAAAAAGGTTTTACAAAGTAATAATCTTTAAAACATGATTAATACATTACAAGTATTCAAGAAGGATAAATGAAAAAAGTTTGATACATTCTTTCCTATACTTATCGTCTAATTGATTAAATACATCCTCTCCTCTAAGACTTATATTCCAAGAATAAAAGGTTTTTAGATTCATAGACTTATACATCTCTATCTAAAGAATACGAACAAAGTAATAATCGTTAATTCATTTATTTAAAAAAAGTTTTGTTACATTCTTAGACTTATACATTTATTTCCAATGAATAAATTTTTATAGATTCCTAGACTTATACTCTAATTGATTAAAAAAATGTTTTACAAAGTAATAATCTTTAAAACATGATTAATACATTACAAGTATTCAAGAAGGATAAATGAAAAAAAGTTGGAGACATTCTTTCCTATACTTATCGTCTAATCGATTAAATTCAAAAGTAATAATTGATAAATTACAAGCTAGGGAGTATCCAAGAAATATCGATTAGACTTATACATTTATTTCCAAAGAATAATTTTTTTATAGATTCCTAGACTTATACTCTAATTGATTAAAAATGTTTTACAAAGTGATAATCATTAAAAACATGATTAATACATTACAAGTATTCAAGAAGGATAAATGAAAAAAGTTTGAGGCATTCTTTTCTATACTTATCGTCTAATTGATTAAATACAAAGTAATAATTGATACATTACAAGCTAGGGAGTATCCAAGAAAGATTGATTAGACTTATACATTTATTTCCAAAGAATAATTTTTTATAGATTCCTAGACTTATACTCTAATTGATTAAAAAATGTTTTACAAAGTAATAATCTTTAAAAAACATGATTAATATATTACAAGTATTCAAGAAGGATAAATGAAAAAAGTTTGAGACTTTCTTTCCTATACTTATTGTCTAATTGATTAAATACAAAGTAATAATTGATACATTACAAGCTAGGGAGTATCCAAGAAAGATCGATGAAAAAATTAAGAAAAACCTTTTCGATCTATTTGTCTCTGACTTAAAGCACTCGTTCAAGAGTTTCGATAGTTACGCATCCTTCAACTCGTCTCGTAGCTTCTTCTTCGTAGGCTCCTCGATCGCTTTCTCAGAAGTTTTATTCTTCTTTCCGGGCGTACGTTTAGAAGTGCCAGCAGTTTTCTTCCGTCTGACCGTGTCAACCTCATCTTGACCGCAGAAACATGATAACTTATCGAAATCGATGTACTCTTTATACTCGTTTATCAAGGCTATCATATGAAGCAATGCTGGAATAACCAACCCGTATCGTTCCGCATCGCACTCTTGGTCAGATCGCAAAAGTTTTGGCTGATCAGACTTAAAATTCTTAAACCATTCTTGGAGTAGTCGGACATTTTCTGTGGCGCACGAGTAGACGGTACCGGAATGAGTGGAACACTTGTTTACGTTGTACAGATTTTTAAGCTTACTCAGAGAAGGGCAACCGAGATTGCCTAGCTCGTAAAAGTCGTACTTGTCACTATCGGCGCCGATGACACTCTGTAGCCAAGTAATCTTCTCAGTTCCTTTAATATAGATTGATAGTCGCGATGCGTACCGCTCTAGATGAGAAATCATGATAGAACGAAGATTCGAGTACTGTACTTCTCCGCCGTACCAAGATAGTCCGTGATAATAGTCGGTCACCCAATCTACATTCCTCCTGCTCGATGCGGAGAGGTCGTCGATCTTGAACGGAGGAAGGAACTTGTAGTTTGCTTCGTCAAAAGGTTCGAAATGTAGAACGCTCACCTCCTTGAATATGAATACTCTCTCATCAATCGAGTATCCTTGCACGTCGATCAACATACTGATCAAGATGAGAACGATGATGCGTCATTTATGATGTCATCTTGCTAACGTCGCTGCTTGAAGGGTTATAGCGGACTACTCTATCGTGTATGATGAGACAAAACGCCTTGGTGTTTGCAGGGATATTTTCCTCCGTCTCGAACGTTATACGACACGTCACCATACCGTCCTTGAGAGTATCTTCCTGTCGGCTGGCATCGAACACGACGACGGGTGCGTGAGACTTGAAATGAGAAGGATCAAGTAAAGGTAAAGAGGTGCTCGTTCCGTAGTACGAAGTCTGGAAATTAGCATAGTCTTCGTATAATTTCGAGAAGGAATCTTGTCTAAAGTCCAAGTTCATATCCTCATAAGGGTACATGATAGAATTTAGATAGATTTTAGCATTACGTAAATTACAATGATCGAAAATACTTCTATCTGCAGCCGTCGTATTGTTCCGTCCAGTCTGAAGAGCGAAAACAACGTAACGAGGTTTTTCCAGCAAGGTTGACGTTTTCACAGTCCAATCATGCTGATTAGAAGTAGGTACGTTAGGGTACTCATACAATTCCCAAGTACGAAAAGGTAGCTCGATGATCCTTCCACTCTTGATGAAATTAAGCAGGTTGAGACGATTGATATCGTCAGTCTTTATATGCGGTACAAGCTAAGATATTTTACTTAACTCGATCCTAGAGAGTGTCTCCGCGACGGGAGGAGGCGCTCTTTGTAAAGCGTTGTTGTCGCTGGTCGAACGAACTAGCACCAGTTCTTGTTTCGCATTGATTAGTATTCGAGAATAGTCTTCGACGAATCCTAGTATGAGACGTAAAGGGATGCATACGTCAAAGATGCCTGTTTCCGCGTGCACGTGAACTCCTTCAAATCTCCAACCCGCGTTTGAAAGATGAGTCTGCTCACCGTTCCTTATAGATAGATAGTTTTTAAGCTGAGTCGAAATGCCTACATCTCTCGATTGATCAATCTCTATCCCGTTGATCTCATAGGCGATTCTTGAGAATAGATGCAGTATTCCGTTATTAACAATCCTTGAAGTACTTCCGGGTTCTCCCGTATTCAAAAGTAGTCGTCCTTTGATATGTAGTAGAGAACGGTGAGGTAACGTGTACAGTCCTTCTTGTTGGATAGATATCCTAAGCTCGTTCCCGTTAGCTAACGGTCCGGGAATATACGAGGCGTAGGAATGATACTGGAAACTGGTCAAGGCCGTATCGAAAGCGGCGGAGTCTCCAATGTTCAGAATGTCCACGGCGTCATCCATTATTTTCGTAACGAGTAGCCTAGACGTCTTAAATATTGTTTATTTGTAGGTGTTAACACTTTCACTGTTCTTCTCTCAATGTTTCGAGGAAGATGACGTCGTCTCGTTTTATCTAGTACGAGTCCCATCCCCACCGACTCGTTTCAGATGTATACGTAGCGATATCGTTTCGTCTCTAAAGTTGACGATATCTCCTCGTTCGTCGATAAGTCGTACTGCGATAGACTCTATTACTCGCTTCGTTACCGGAAGGTAAATGATATTGTTCGGCGCTTCCACTATCTTATAGCCTGGCGGGACGGTCATGCTGAACTCGTGCAAGGTATGACTCGGTTCTCCGTTGACGTAAGCCCCGCTAGCGAGACTACATTCTACGCGGATCACATTCACGTGAAGAATATTCACGGTATTGGTAGATATGTGCGTCTTCCCTGCGGGAAGTATGACGGAGTCGAACCCCAGCAAGGATGCGAACGTGCCAGACCGGGTAAAGTCAATAGGTTTATTGCAAGTGATATAGCTCTTTAAAGTGCTAGGGTCACCAATAATCGAGAGCTTTACGTTACTCGAGACTTCTCTTCGCAAGAATCTGTCCAACGCCTCAAGTTCATAGGTACCCGGAGGGACGGTATACTCTTTACCGTCACAATAAAATTTATTATTACGTTCGTCGATGTTCGGTATGGAATTGAACGTCGCCAGATTGATCAGTCCGATGAACCATTCTTCTTCGCGATTCTCTTCTCCGAGCAGGATATGCGGGAAGTAGTTCTCAGTTAGATTCGAACTCTGACCCGTCAGTGTAAGTGTCATAGACATATTTACTAAGATTGAACGTCAGCGCGAGTATTTAAGGAAAGCTAAACAAAGATGGCCGCATAAAACGGTTCCGTACTCTTGATAGCGCGTATGATTATAGGTGATAGGTATTCCTCCGAGATATCGAACAAGTTCGAGTGGCGGCCTTAGATCACCGAAACTATCGAAGTAATCCGCCCGCTCGCCGTTTTTCTTATACGCCACCCAATGTGTACCCTTACCACTATCATTATCAAGATTGATGATACCGCTCTCTATCCTCCAAGGGGGGCTGCTAGGTAAAGCATCCCTCGCAAATACTCCCCTAAAAAAGTGGATTTTTAACTTGCTAGCGTACTTGCGCAGATCCGTTTCAGTAAGGGCACGTTTAGGTAGTCATTTTTTTTTCGGGTAAGGTTGTAGATACATCCCTTTCCCCATGGCGATAGCCTCGAGCGTGCGATTATGTCTCTGAGCCTCGTTCAATTGTTTCGTATTCGCCTTCGCACTTTGTACAGCCTTCGTGATTCCCGCAGCTCCTCCGGCGACGGCTCCAAGCGCTGCGATCAAAGGTAGTATAGGTAGAATTCCACCCTTCTTCTTACGGCGAGTAGTAGTAGTAGTAGCACTCTGTTGACGACGTCGAGCTTTCTTCTTTAGACCGGAACCCATCTTGACTTTAGCTTTCATCGCGTTGACGACAGCCCACGCGGCGGCTTTCTCGTTCAACTTCGAGTCAGGTGCGAGCAATCTTTTCCACGATTTCTCGATAAGTTCACGATCTGCGGTATGACGTCCTGCAAGATCTTTCACCTTGGAGTAGGCGATATCGTGTTCTTTACAGTATCGATCTAACACGTTTATTCCGGGATCGCCTCGTTTCAATCGTTTATCCAACTTTGTTCCCGGCCCGCAATACTGGTATCCGGGTATATGCAGCTCAAACGGCAGATTATTGATTATCTTATCCAACAACCCCCCTCCTCTTCTTCGCCTCATGACACGTACTGATTCCTATTTATATAGGTGCGTGCATTATATAGATGAACTAGTCGACATGCGGCTCGAGAAACAGACAGACTCTTTAACTGTACGCAACAACGATCACGATGCAGGTAGAGCTTTACCTCAGAGACACGGCACGTTGTTGCCTGATACTATCCGTTGCATCATCTGCGGACCTTCGAATTGCGGTAAAACCAACGCTATGATCAGTCTGTTGGAGGAACCTAACGGTCTACGCTTCAAGAACGTGTACGTTTACTCTAAATCGTTTATACCAGCCCAAGTATCAACGTTTATCGAAGATTCTCTCGCTCGTCGAAGGCATGGGCTATTTCCCTTATTCTGACAACGCGGAAATTATCACGCCGTCCGAGGCCAAACCCGACTCTGTATTCATTTTTGACGACGTCGCTTGCGATAAACAGTTTAATATACAGGCTTATTTCAGTATGGGCAGACATAAGGCTATAGACTGTTTCTATCTTTGCCAGACGTACTCGCGCATCCCGAAACAGATGTTGAGAGATAACGCCAATCTTCTCATCCTATTCAGGATGGACGATACGAACCTGAGACACGTTTACGACGATCACGTGAACACTGATATGACATTCCAAAAATTTAAGGAAGTGTGCTCGCTGTGTTGGAAAAAACACAAGTACGATTTTCTTGTGTTGAGTAAAGATCATGAGATTGATAAAGGGCGATATCGCTACGGTTTCGATACCTTTATATTGCATGATTGACATGAACGCATATTCAGTAGGCGATAAGACATCATGTCGTCCATATCTAAATTCGGTCATAGTCTCTACAAATATAGATCTCTCGTTGAGACGGAAGGAAATCTGACTTTAAACTCTCAAGGGTATTTCGACGCTAGATCGAAGAGGATCGTCAACGTCGAGACGCCCATCGCATCTAAGGATGTCTGTAACAAGTCTTACGTCGATAGGATGGATGCGAGACATAGTAACGAGCAGATACTCGCTCTCAACACTGCCAAGGACGCCATCAAAGGACAGATGGAATCGTTGATCGAGAATTTGGAGAACGATCGAATAAAATATGCCAACTTTGAGAAGAGTAGCCATCAAGGGATGGAGGAGGTGTGGAAACTGGCTCGTCATCATGAAGATCGTCTCAACGAAAATAAAACGGTGCTTGACGCTTTAGGTCCAAAGTTGCTAAGCCTAGAGGAATCTTTCGCGATACAACGAACCGTTTACACCGAATTGAACAATATGATAGCGAGAGGTATACTATCCGTAAAGGGGGTAGATAACGATCGACTTTACGATGCGGGCGGCTTAGTTTTACGAAACATAGGTACGCCTTCATTACCTTCAGACGCCGTGCCTAAAGCTTATGTAGACTCTACGGTAAGTCATGGTTTCATCTACATCTACTTGGATTCAAAACCTACGAGGAAGGATACGAGACATTTCGAATTGGCTCTAACGGGTGAACGTGGTTATAAGTTCAAGAGGGCAGGGATCGTTTCAACGATGATCATGAACTTGAAAGATGTTATTTGCTTGTTGAATCTTAAAATTATCGACGATCCTCCTTTCGAGGTGTCCAAAGATGACTCTATATCTTTCATGCTAGAAAAACGCTTGACAACGACTCAGATTTTACACGTTGAATTAGGTTTTACTTACGTTTAGATATAATGAACCGTTTCTTCATCGTAAGAGACATTCGCACCTTACATCATGTCGACGAAGGTCACGGAGGATATCATAAAAGCGAGTAAGATTATTAAACGAAAGTATAAGCAACTACGCGATGCCCGACACGAGTCCGAGCACGTCGTGAATGAAACATTCAAACCTATCACGGATCCTCTAAGCAAGATGGTGAAGGCGCTCGCTGAACCCGAACCTGAGGAGGTAGAAGTATCGCCTGAGAGATTGCAGAACAGACATCTATTGGATACTTATCTTTATTCGTCTCGCGCGCATTCCGATAAGACCTATGGAGTCCGCCATGAAGGTAACTCCACCAAGCTCGGAGATACCCGTATCGTATTCGACGGGAGTGACGGTACGATACTTCTCAACAATATGACGATACCGTATACCCGAGGGCTATTAGAATTACTCTTCAGAAGAGCACCCGCGCATTATACTAAGGAGGATCTGAAAGTATACAAATCTATGCTCGAAGAAACAAACGCGCATCGGTTGAGAAACGAGCCGTACGCCCGTATCAAGATGCGCGCGGGATCAAAGTATTCGTTAATCATCAAACCTATGTTTGAGGAGGAGCTCGAGGGCGACGGTTTATACAAGATGGAGACAGGACGAGGGATCGATTATACCTATTGGGACGATCCTAACGAATTGGTCGATCGATTACGACTCTTGCAAGCATCTACAGAGGCCGGTCATTCCGCTCACCAGAACGAGATCGTTTCCATCATTGAGGAACTACGCGAGGCTGGAATTATCGTATAAAGACATTCATCTCATCGGTATTTTATCATAATCATGTCCACCGTCAAGTGGGGGATTGCACTCGAACTTCATCGTCCTGCAAGACGACGATTCCCCCGAAGACATGTTAGCGTACGAGGCTTGAACGAACTCCTTCAGGCTGATCTGGTGGAGATGATACCCTACTCCCGATCGAATAAGGGGTTCAAGTACCTTCTCACCGTCATCGACGTGTATTCCAAGAGGGCTTGGGCCGCACCTGTCAAGACTAAGACGGGTAAGAATGTCAGCACCGCAATGGCTCTCCTCCTCGACAAGGTGACCGGCAAAGGTTTACCTCCCGTTCGTCATCTCCAAACAGATAATGGGACAGAGTTTTACAACGCGGAATTCAAAACACTCATGAAGAGAAAGAGAATCAATCACTATTCTACATACAGCAACGTCAAGGCTAGTGTCGTGGAACGATTTAATCGCACTCTCAAGAACATGATGTGGAGGAGGTTCACGGCTAAAGGATCATATCAATGGATAGATATGATCGATTCCTTACTGGATGAATACAACCGGACTGTACACTCGACCATAAAGATGAAGCCTATAGACGTCAAGGACGACAGGCTTTTACATACAGTCTATAAACGTCTCAAGATCTCGGATTCTACACCAAACATATTTAAAGTGGGTGATATAGTCCGTATCAGTAAGTATAAGGACGTTTTCGAAAAGGGTTATACCGCAAACTGGTCGACCGAACTGTTTAAAATACGTAACGTCGTCGAGACTAATCCTAGGACCTTCCTACTCGAAGATATGAAGGGTAAGCCTATCACAGGAGGATTCTACGGTAAGGAGCTTAGAAAGACTTCGTATCCGGATGTTTACCTTGTAGAGAAGATAGTCAGACGTTCCGGAAATAGAGTATACGTCAAATGGTTAGGGTTTGACTCTACGCACAATTCGTGGATCGATGCGAAGGATATAGTATAGAAGGAGGAGAGGGGCGCGTCCCCCTCCATTCCGAGCATAGACGCACAATTCGTAGATCGATGCGAAGGATATAGTGTAGAAGGAGGGGAGGGCGCGTCCCCCTCCATTCCGAGCATATAAAGCGGTCGCGAGGTAGAGAGACGCTTCACATTCGATATGTTTAGACAGTTGGGTTACCGTCTGGAGGACATGAGCGATATTAAGATCTCGAACGGCGGCTTAGAATACTACATCGCGGTGGTTGACAAGGGCTACAGCGAGCACTGCGATTCTTCCATACACTGGCTCGGGAGTCATAATCCCGGAATGTGGGAATCGAGTCAGTCCGTCGAGCGCTGTTCTACATCATGCCCCGTCTACAACCTCAAGGAAGGGGACGAGTCGCAAATTCTCCAGGAGGAGGAAGACGCTTTGTGCGCGGCGTTGGATCGGATCGAGCGCGAGGAACACGATCGGGTCAAGTGCATCTCCGAACTTGAAAAGTACCGGACCTACAACGTCCGTCGTCTAGAAGGAGATGAAGAGGTCAGTGAAGCGGAGGACGAGCCGAACATCATAACGCTAGACTGTGTTGGCAGAGTTCGTCTTCCGGGTAAAAACTTTGGTGCGAGGTACAGGAGTCGCTTTAACGCTTCACAGCGAGGACTGATATATCTAGGAGATGACAAGTACGAGCTATTCAAGTGGTGAAGCGCCTAAGTCGGTCTTTTCGCGCGCGCGCGCGCGTGTTTACCGAAGTCTATAATCACCGAAAGACTTTAGAGAAAGAGATTTATCGTATGCACTGATTAAAAAGACTTTATATTTTTTCCGAGAGAAAGAATTTTATTTTTTAATAATCTTTGTACTGAATATATATGTATGTATGTATGTATCTTCGTAATCTTAAGAATATACACGTTAAATAAGAGTCTGTACTATTTATTTAAGTTTACGATCCCGTTAAGAAAGATGAAAAAAGATAGAGGAAGAGATTTTAAAGAAGGTATTTAACCTTAATTCCTAATTTCCTTGTAAGAGAGAGAGAGAGAGAGAGAGAGAGAATACATAGAGATAGAGAGTATCCTTTTAAGATTTATAATAATCATTGTATGGAAGATATATAAAAAAAGGGATAGAGGAAGAGATTTTATAATAATACCCACTGTACAGAATATATTTATGTATTGTTTTAAAGAATCCATACTATTTAACCTTAATTCCTAATTTCCTTGTAAGAGAGAGAGAGAGAGATAGAGAGAGTATCCTTTAAGATTTATAATAATCATTGTATGGAAGATATATATAAAAAAGGATAGAGGAAGAGATTTTATAATAACACCCACTGTACGGAATATATTTATGTATTGTTTTGAGGAGAGAGAGAGAGAGAGAGAGAGAAAACACCCTTCCCGCGGTCGCCGCCGTGAAAGAGCTTGCCACCCCCCTCCCTCTTCATTCCTAATTTCCCTGTAAGAGAAAGAGAGAGAGAGAGAAAACACCCTCCCGCGGTCGACGTCGCTTGCCAATCCCGCCCCCGCAGAACCATCCAACACACGCGAGCTATAAACCCTCAACCCCCCACCAACAACCCACCACCATCCCACCCCACCTCCAACATCCCCACATCATCACGATACCTCCCCTACCTTCCCCTCTCTGCCCTGAAAACCGTACCTATGTATAAGGCCCTATCCCAAAAACTACCCACCCCACTATTATGACGTCACTTCCGCCCTGAGGACCGTAAATGATCCCTACTGACGCGGTGCTAAATTAATAATTGATAGCTACAGCACATGTTCAACTTACCAAGCTCCTGCTCAATTTCCCAAGACTGCTCTGGAACATGTTGACTGGATACAACATAATGTTGGGCTGAGGCACTCGCTAGTGGTCTAGCCCCCCTCTAGATACCGTGATTATTTTCCTTAGCTTATATGGAGATGGCTTAGTACGCCAATGCTCTAACTACTGAGCTATACAGGAATTGTCCCGTACCCAGGGTCATTCTTCACTCATATTTTAAGGCAGAGTCTATGATGGACATGCGGAAATCGTCGGCTATAAATGTGTCATTTTATTAAATCACGAGCTATTAGATAACGCAGCCACCTTCGACTCGGTAATTGGCTTAATGCTGCCACTTGTACCATTATTATAATTGTAAGGGATTGCATATTTAAGAATCAAATAGCCAAAGCTATTATTTATGCTTTTAGTGAGGATTACTCCATCTAGATATCATATTCTGAAAATTGAAAAACTACCGAGTCGAAGGTGGCTGCGTTATCTGATAGCTCGTGATCTTAATAAAATCACACATTTGTAGCCGACGATTTCCGCATGTCCATCATAGACTCTGCCTTAAAATATGAGTGAAGAATGACCCTGGGGCACGGAACGGTTCTTGGATAGCTCAGGGGTTAAAGCATTGGCGTACTAAGCCAAAGGTCCCGGGTTCGATTCCCGTGCCCAGGTGTCATTTTTCAATTTTCAGAATATGTTATATGGAGATGTTTTGGAATCTAGGCTCTTCATTGGTCCCTCCTAGTTTACATGAGCATTCATTGTACGGTATGTATAGGGGTAATTTGGGTTGCTCGGGCACACTTGGTTCTGCATGGTAAAAAGCTGCTCTGTCTGGTATTCTCATTGCTTAGTTCCAAATTTCTCTTTCAGACTAAAAACTACTTATATTTATTTATTTATTTTTAACATTTCAAAATTGATTCTCGATTTTAAACTCATTACCCTTCTGGTCATTATATTATATAGATAAATATATATTTATATATGTATTTATACATATATAAATATATACACATACATGTATATTTATGTACATAAATATATATATATATATTTATATAGCTAAATATATAAATATTTATATTGAGTATACATATATATTTGTTGGACTTAAGTTGTTAAATTTAAATAAATATAAATATTTAACTTAAATTTAGTGTAATTTCATTTGTATGGTGAATTCTGGTACCTTAAATAATTATTCTAGCTCGTTTATATTTAAATTCAACAAAGTCCTTGGGACTTGATTCAATTGTACTGTACTTTATAGTGGTTGATCAATTTAAATAAATTAAATATATTATTATTGGGCTTTCGTTTCGTTTTGTAACATTAATCTTTCTTAATGCGGTTTATTTTTTGTCTTAAATATTGTTTTCTGCCTTTTCTGCTGGAACCATGTTCACTCTGTAAGGTTTTCCTTTGTAAATATATAAATAACTGTTGTCTTATTGAATGAAATCTTTCTGTGCTACTAAAGTGTTATCTTGGTTCTTGTTCTGATGAATTTGTATCCAAGCACTGTTTAACATTACAAACAAAAACAGTTTTTTTTTTTTTTTTGCCATTTAAAAGATTTTGAGGGTATAAATCAGCGAAAACTTCTAATTTTGATCATATCCACGCAACAATTTAAGATACAAAATACCTTTTCATTGCAAAGATGTAGTACTATTAAGTAAAAATTATTTTATTTGAAATATATTTTTATAAAACAAATAGTTTCTGAGATAAAGCAATTATATATATTATTGTATTTAGATCTTTGGAAATGAACTTTACTGTTATGCTCTTTGGTAGACAGGGATGTTGCTCTTTTGTCAATGTTTCTGTAAAAGTAGTTATTATTTCATTTATGCTCTCTGGTTGAGGGTCTTTATACCAATTTATATTATTTCTTTTCACAAATATTTCACGTTTTTAGTAAATTTCTCTATATTAAACTAAAAAAAGATATAAAAGTATGTGCGGTACACAGTACCATTTATTTAAATATAATATTTTACTCAAAGCGAGCACTATTCCAAACACTTGTGAGAAGTCATTTATTCTTACTACGCACTCGGATTATTGCTACCCGTTCAGCTTGCCCGCATAATTAAACTCACCGAGTAGGGTTGAGAAAGGTACAATTTTAGAGGAAGAGTGCCCACATTTCCGTGGAAGAAGAGTGAAAAATCATATGTGAAAAATCAACCAGCCAGTTTTCGAACCTTTGACATCCCCGATCACCGTAAAACCAGACTTGAAGAGACTGGCGCATTTTGACACATTCCCACTAGCGCGTATTCTTTTAATTTAAATTACAACTTATTTCCAAGAAATATTTAAACTGGCGCATGCGCGCTGGGACTGTTCCTTAATTGTAAGAAGCCTGCACAGTGTATTGCCACATAGGTTGTTTAGAGCAAGTTTATTATATTGGTGAGCCCAACAGACCTTGACTATTATAGTGCATCCCGTTCCCTCGTGACCAGAACCGACCTCTCCTGTTTGTCTAGGTTTCATCTTAAGGGTCACATCTGAACAAAGTCACCAGGAGACTACAACTGGAGACATTCTTCTTCTTTCACCGTGTCTTAGTACATGGCGGGGTTGCATCAATATTTTATTAGTCATGCTGATAGTTCAAGGATTATTAAAGGTTGAATTTAGAGGTGTTGTGATGTATTGTATTGTATTGTATTGTATTGTATTGTATTGTATTGTATTGTGGAGGAAGAGAAGGAAACAAAAACCCCCTCAGTACACCCAGCCGGGACTCAAAGCCCGACAAGATTGGTTCAATGCCAGAAAATTCAACTCATATGTTCAGTTCTGACCAGGCAGGTCAGGATTTGGCTCAATTCCTGCTCGGGACTGCTTATTATGGTTTTATCGTCATTTTACAACCAGAGGTTTATCCAGAAACACTTATTAGAAGAGTTCTCGATCTACGGATAAACCGTGTGGGCAGCAAAACAAGTTAGGCCAAACATTTAAAAAATAAAGTAAAAAAAGGTGGTATTTTTAAAATAGAAATACAGCATAACTTTTAAATTCTAAATCCAAGGGATATCTACAAAAATTCGAATAAATCATTTTTATGAGTATTTAGGCAGCTGGTATGAATCAATAACCTCAAAATATGCTACATATAATATGCTGTATAAAACACACATACACAATATATACAGTATGTACAGTACGTGAAGAAATAAGAAAAATTTAACTACAAAATATAAATCTTGAAAAAAAAAATTAACCTACAAAAATCGCAGACTTAAATCAATGAGGACGCGCAACATGAAAGTTTACCCCTCCCATGCTGGGCATCACGTGATTGATTACATTGTTACACATGAGCGATGAAAGTCAAGCGAACACATCTCCTGTTCTAGGAAACTTTGACATTATTAGCATATGAGGGAATTTAATAAAGATCGTTAAATTAGGTTTGAAATTAGTACAAACTCGAGAATTAACAATGTATAGACTTAGAATTATCCAAATATTTCCTTCTAAAATTCGAATTAAAAGCTTTTATTCATCATTGATTTTAAAAATAAATTTCATGGGGAATCAAGGTGGGATTAAATTAACCAATTTTTCGAATTAATAAATGTCAAATTAGCCAGATGATACTCTATTTAAAAAAATGCAAGCTTAGTTTTACGTCTAAAATAAAATAGAAATACACCGACTAAAATAATTTTCTATGCATTTATTGTGATAGTTATTAACTATAACGCCTTAAAAGAGCTAGACTATCAGAGGATGTAACAGTTCCTTGAGTACTCACCAGTGTCAGCTATGAGCAGCACCGGTCGTGACTCCTGCACTATGTGCCTCACCCTGGAGGCGGGGAAGGAAGGATCGAGAGGCAGGTACGCCGCTCCAGCCTTCCAGGCCGCTAGCAACGTCACCAGTAGCCTGTCGCTGGGCTCCATGCTCACCGCCAACAGGCAGTCCCCGTCCTTATTGGCCTCCACACCGAGGTTGCGCCCCCTCCGACAGATCCCTCGCGCCAGACGAGAGGCGGCGGCGTCCAGCTGCGCGAAGGAGGTGCGCGCAGGAAGCAGCGCAGTGCGCGCCCCCCACGAGGCTAGTCGGCTCTCCAGGAGGCGGTGCAGGGTTGGGTCGAAGCCCGGGGCCCTGTGCTCGCCACGGAGTATGGACAGCGCCGGAATGGAGCCCATCACTGTTTACTGAGGAGAAAGACAACACATCAATGAAACCAGCCATTTAGAAACAATACCAGTGCAAGTCTGGTCACACCGCCACTGTTATTAATATAGTATTGTGCTACATGTTAGCTCAGACAGTAGTACATTTGCCTATTGAACAAAGAGCCTCGGAATCAATTCCCAACACGGGCAATTTTATTATTGTTGTGAAATTGGGGCTATTCCTTTCACGTTAATAAGTTAACGAATCAACGGCTGTTGCATCTGCTCTATAATTATACTAGTTTGTAAGTCGTCTGCTTGTATAATGTCTGTTCAGAAAGTGCATGTTAAATACCTCTAATGAAAACTGAAAGTGTTATTTTATAGGCTACGTGTATCTAACCCGCATTGGTGGACAGGTGAAGTGTTAGGTTCATCCAGTCTGGGTTGTTGGTGGTGTGGAGTTCAGGGATGAAATCCCGGGTGGGTTTCACTCCCTCCCACTTGCGGGTACATTTCATCTTAATTACGCTTCTCATATCCCTACCCAACTAGCGTAATTATATTCGGATAACCCGGATTAATTGTAAGAAGCGGTGGGCTAAAAAAAGATCTGCAGAACCTATGATTTAACGCAACAAATATATTTAGTCAGACCTCCATATATCGAACTCGATGGTTCCATAAAAACATTCGATACATAGAAACCTCGATGTATAGAAACGATATTTTTTATACATGATATTGCGTAGTCTATTGTATTTAGAAATTCTTCCTAATCAATGCATTCATTATAAGTGAATATGAATTTCATTATGTAGGCCTACAAGTTATGTTCATAAAGATAATTAAAAACAAACAAGATAAAATGTGTTGATCATACCTTAAAAAACCAATAGCGAGCACAAAATGTCGGTTAGAGATACTGAAACAAACTGAGCCTGATTTATAGAGAAGGATGGCTACTTGAGGAAAGGGGTGAGGGGAGTGTGGGAGACAATGCCATGCCGCCAGGTGACCCGTCGGGGCGTCGCAATGACCTTCACCTATCTTACTCTTGAGGCATCTCCATTCTAATTTTTCTCACTTGTTTTTTTTATACCATCATCATTATGGGGGAAAAATCCCGATTCGTCTTGAAAGAAATTTGATAAATAGAATATTTTATATATAGAAATAATTTTTCTATGTAATGTTGTAATGTTACGGGGATTCACCAAAACTTCGATACATAGAGAATTTCGATATATTAGGGTCTCATTATATGTATATATAGTCCTACTACCTTTTCAGACTATGCGCATACGTATAATAATGAGTTAGGGATTAGGGAGGTTGAATATATAGGAAGTGTTCCCGCATTTGCATGGAAGGAGAGTGGAAAACCATTTTAAGTACTGTGATTAGAAGCCCAATATCCCTGCCATCGGCAGTCTAGTCTACACGAGAATGACGGCTTAGACCATGCGTCCACCGAAACAGATAGGAAAGGTATATTAAAGTGGTGTTAGTTGTGTCCTTGTTAACTTGATAATGTCGTTCCTAGTTCCTACAGCGTTTATATTATAGTTGGTATTTGGTCTAGCCATGCAAACAAAACATGCAACACCCTCTAGAACGATCGATTTGTTCTCTTTATGCCCGTAAACTACCCTTAATTTTAAGGTTAGATCGATAGTTAAAAAAAACTTCTGGCTAACTTTAGGAGGTCTATTAAAACAAACCATATCAACTTTCAAACCTAACGCAAAAATTGTTTCGGTTCTAGATAGATGAACTGATAGTATTATTATTATTATTATTATTAGCACCGCGTCTTACTACCCGTTCGGGTTGTACGCACTTACGCTAATGTGCAATGGTAGGGTGATTGTGAGATGAAATGGAAGACCTACAGTTTAACGTGGAATCCGAACCACGGTAGAGGCCTGGCAACAGATAGTAAACCAATTTTGGGGGCGCGGGGGGCTTTTGGGTTCATGAAACCTCCACATCCATTGCTATCTCGAATTCCATTTTTTTTTAAGATCATAATATTTGCACACTCCTACGGGCTCACTAGAAATAAAAACTAAGTACAATATAATGTTTATACTGGAATATTATCTGAATTTATTTATGCTTTTGTTATAGATGTCATTTGATCTCTAGTCGGTGTTAAATACGGTTCAATAACTGTTCTGAAAATTATTATATATTGTAGTAGCTTACGTATTATTTTTTGTTAGTAATATTAATAATAATTATTAATATAATAATAATTTACTTTAGTGGCGAAGTTAAGGCTACTGCCGTTTTCTTATACTTAACCAATACAATTAACTTATAATGAAGTTAACACATAAAAACACACAAATAATGAATAGAAAATCTAGAGCCAAAATACACATCGGTTGCACAATATGAGAACCAGATATCAATTCAACACAAACATAAATAATTCACGAAAGCACGCGTGCACACACACACACACACACACACACACACACACACACACACACACACACACACACACACACACACACACACACACACACAAGGTGTGATTACGTCTCACACTCCTCAATCTCACGAATGAGCTTCCACACGCAGCTTATTTGTGACTTTTCGCTTTAAACCATTCATTTATAATTTCTTTATATCTTCGGTTGGGGTATTCTATGAACGAGAAGCTGAAAGGGTGAAAGAGTTTGAGTAATGATTGGTATCATGGAGAGGAATGAATAAAGTTGAGTTTTCTTGTGATCGAGTGTTGAAATTATTATTAGAGTTGAGTGAGCGTATACGTGAAGAAAGGTATTGTGGGAAGTTGGAAGTTAATAGTTTCTTTATGATGGTTATCGAGTGTAGAGTTCGTCTTTAAGTCGTAGCCAAGTTAGTCTCTTATAGTTTGGGGAAATATCACGTGACTGGAGGTCGAATATAAATCTAACACATGTGTTTTGGAGTGTTTGTAGTCTTGCCGCAAGGTCAGCTGTCAGGTCATTATATACTACATCACAATAGTCGAAAAGCGGGAGGATAAGGGATTGGATAAGAGTGGATTTAATATTCATTGGTATACATTTTTCCAGGCGCTTAAGTGAGTGTAAGGCAAAAAACCCTTTTTAAATAATAATTTCACATGATTATTCCATGTTAGGTTTTCATTTATACGTAAACCAAGGTTATTAACAACCGGCACAAATGAAATTGGGCTGTTGTTTAAATTTATTTGCTGTACAGATGCGAAATTCAATGAGGATAATAATCTTTTTGACCCTATAGTAATAGATTGAGATTTTTGTAGTGACCAATTATGGGTTGCATTCATATTACCTATGGCACTATAAATATGAAAAAGAGAGGATGATAAATAAAGTTGGAAATCATCGGCATATAGATGATGTTGAGAATGTTGCAAACAACTTGGGAGATCATTTATAAACATCGAGAAAAGGAGAGGGCCAAGGACCGAACCTTGTGGCACGCCAGATGTCACTGAACGCCATGTTGACCGAGTGTCACCTATCATGACACATTATTGACTCTCAATTAGGTATGACCGCACCCATTGAACTGAACTTACTGAAAAATGAAAGTTTGTTTGTAATTTAGCAAGAAGAATATTGTGGTTAATGGTGTCAAAAGCTTTGCTAAAGTCCAAGAGTGCCAACATAATATATCAATATAATATATTATGAAGTAGTCTTCTTCCTTCAAAATGTTTCGAGGATCAAAATAGTATTGTGGATGTCAAAGTCAGAGTGAATTATATTTAACCTTTGACTTTGACATTTTGAAGATTCGCACTCCCCTACCAATTATTCGTACTATGCAATAAACTTATCAATTAAAACCCATAATGATATATTAAATAATACATGTTTAAAAACAAATTTTCTTGTGATTCATTCTAACGTTAGAAGTGTGTGAACCTAAGATTATTTTACGTTAAAGTTTCGAACCAGATGAAATAAAAGTCCAAACTTTTATCAACAGTTGTGCTAACAATTCGATCACGCCCTTTGCCCCATGTAAATTGTGTACCCCAGAAGTACAGAACATAAACAGACTACAGATCATCACCACCCGGTGAAGATGCACCAATCAAACGTTACAGAAATAAAGTGCTATCCCTGACCGAGAATTGACCCCGGAAACTTCATATCGGTAAACAGACGCGCTCACGATTGAGCCAACGATGCCGGAACCAACCAAGTAGTTTTAATCTCCGCCGCAGGCTCTGCACTGGTGTCGCCACTGACGACATTGGTGTCGAGAGTGCATTGTTGACATTACGTCATCGTCTCCAGCCAAGGACAGAACTTGGCACACTTCCAGGAGAAGGGAAAGTTTGTGAGAGAGAACACACCTTTATTTACAAACAAGAGGGTTAATGAGTTGTTTGCTCCGGTAAGTTCGTTATTACGGTTTTATTCGCCGACCTTGTTTCAGTTCCTTGTTGTTTTTATTTAAGTGGAAGGACTACCTTGTAAAATTTGAGAAGCTCTATCAGCGCAACTCCTAAGAAACGTCCATATATTGAACTATTTGGACTGTCTAGCCGACACCGAACTAGAGTTGCGATGTTGTCATATATCTCTAAAGCTTGTACTGAAAGAGTGAAGGGGGAGCGAGCTAATCTGTTGTTTACATGGGTCAAGTTTCTTGGAAGGGAAAGGTTAGAGTGCGGCTTTTATCAAAGACCACACTATGGAGAAATCTGCTGCTTTATTTTTAGCTTGAACTAATATAATCAGTAGTATGGTTTTCTTAATATTTCTTACCTAGCGGAAGAAAACATTTTTCATTCGACTTTCTCGTATTAGACTGGTTTGCTGGTGACGAGATTGGGGTTCACATCCCAGTAGTGTATATTGAGGGTGTTTTTTAAAACGGTTTCAAACACGCTACTATTATTTATTTATATCACCGCGTCTTACTACCCGTTCGGGCTGTACACTAATGTACTAATTACTCTAATGTGTTAGGCATCAGGAAGGTTAAATTAAGAGGAGATGCATCCATATTTTCGTGGAGTGAGAGCAGAAAACTATTTAGGAAAATCCACCTAAGTGCACCCAACCAGAATTGAACCGTGATCTCCCCGTCTTCAGCATGTCAGTTGAACACGGTGGGTAGCACACACTATTGGACTGGATTGCTGGTGGTGGGGAGATTGAAATTCAAATCCCAGTTGTGTGCAATAAGGGCATTTTCCCTAAAATGGTTCCCCACTCTCACTCTACGCAAATGTGGGTACATTAAATCTAAAATGTTACCTTCCTCGTTCCTAGTTCATGCATGTGTATAACTCAAACTGGAAGTAAGTCGCAATGAAAAAATATATATTTTTTAGGAGTTTTTAGGGGAATGACTCCAAGCCAATGGAAAGTGTTTGAAAATGGAATGCCACTAAAAGCTATTAGGGGTGGCCCTTAAGCATTTAAAAATAATAATAGATTGTTATAGAACCTATTTGAAATTTGATGTAAACCATCTTACATCTTCAAACTAGAGTATATCAGATGGGAGTTAAACAAACTGGAGGAAGACACATTTTGATGGGGATAGGGGTGGAGAAGAAATTGGTGGTAATACCCCGCCCTATCAAACCTCCCCCCTTCCCAGTCCACCCTCAATGAGTAACATTGGATATACAACTATCGACAGACACATCGTAGAATGTAGATCATTTCCTCAGCATCTGACATAACCCAAGTTATGAGGGGTGAGGCCATTGTTTGAGCGTCACAATGGTTACTTAATTTTCTTTAAAAGATTCATACGTCAAGTCATGCAATCACTTTTGATGGAAAATATCAAAATAATAATAATAATAATAATAATAATAATAATAATAATAATAATAATAATGGTGATAGAAATATATTATCAATTAACATAAAAAGTTTTTAGTTTTTAAACCTTTTTTCATGGACGCAGAAAATTGGGGGTCAGAGATGTACCCCCCTTGAAAAGTGTTAGAACCCTTAAAAGGAAGGGGGTGGGGACACACACATATACGTATAAAACATAAATAAGAAATTGTGTTTTTTACTTTATTATTTACTTTAGTTTCTTATATTACATCACCCAGATACAAATAATTATTATTATTTTAATATAAACTTAAAGATGCACTAAAATTTCCTATTGTAAAACTAGCTTGACCTACATTAGCTTGTAACATGTACAAAGACATAACTATGCAGTAATTGACCCATGGTGGGTGACCCCAAGGGAAAAATACACCACCGTCCCCAAATCTTATGAATAATTGTAGATTATAAAAAAATATTTAGACATTTATTATTGGAATTATTTTATAATACGTAATAATATAGAGTAGGTAGGTTAAATTTAGAGGAAGTGTACCCACATTTGCGTGGAAAGATAAGAGTGTAAACTCATTGAGGAAAAACCACTCTAAGTGCATTACCATACAGCCATAATATTTGATAAAATTGTTGCTGAAAAATTTCAATATAATGTAAAAAACTTAATCTGAATTGAATAAAACAATATTAATAAATATTATAAACAAATCAATAGTCAGTCATCAATATTAACACTTATAGAGGCTAAACAAACATTGATCTCTGTGAAATTGTCTACAATTTCCTCCAAGGACAAGCTACGGGTAGTAGCTCAACAGACAACATAGCTAATCCCTTTAGCCTTTATTGATTCATGTGCTTCTTAAATAATTTCTAATAAAGTTTTGAAAATGATCTGTCAGCTGTTCCTATTGATTTTACAGAAAAATTTGTACATACATTTTTTGTACAGCATAAATTATGCGCAATAAAATGACTATTGAGTAATTTTTGATTGATTAGTGAGATCTTTACGAAACAATGATAGGCCTGAAAGACAACGCTTTCATCTATTACCAAATTAATTTTGGGTGGGTGGCCCCGCGTGGTGGGCCCTATTTTGGGCGTGGCCCTGTGGAATTTTGCCCCCACCTTATAGTTACACCAATGAACTTGTAACTATCAAGAATTTCAAACTCTATTAACCTATTTTTTATTAATTATATTCGATAGTCAAATATAGCTCTATACGTTTATACATATTTTAACATGGTGGCCTCATGGTCTAACGCGCTAATCTTGCAGTAGACTAGATTGCCAATGATGGGGAGATCAAGGCTCTAATCTCGGTCGGGTGTACTAAAGTTAGTTTCTCCAAACTGGTATTCCACGCTCCCTCCACGTAAATGCGGGTACACTTTCTATGAATATAACCTTCCTGATCCCTAAAACCACTAAAGCAATTTTTGAAAAACAAAATCTATTCACAAATTCTCTGTTTATTTGAAAAAAAATAAATTAATCTGACCATTTACTTCAGGAACTGAAAGAAAATATTTTGGGGTTCACATCCCAGTAGTGTATACTGAGGGTGTTTTTTAAAACGGTTCCAAACACGCTACTATTATTTATTTATATCGCCGTGTCTTACTACCCGTTCGGGCTGTACATATATATTTATATATAATATAATGTAAATAAAAATATAATATAATATTATATTATAATGTAAATAAAAATATAATATAATATAATTAAATAAATATTATATATATATTTTTATATATAATAATATATATATTCAAATTTGAAGATAGCATACAGAACAATTTTTTGCAAAAAGAAATATTTTATTTTTAAAAATGTATATTTTTTTATAGAATATTACACTTATTGCCTCTACTTCAAAAATTATAAACACTAACTCTAAAAATAAGTATTTGAAATTATGATAAACATAAAGAAATATACTGCAAGGAAAGGTTTTTCACCCAATTGTATACAAAATATCTATCTATTGATTTTGACCAAATTTGATAGGCTTAAACACAAGTTTTACATTGAAGCATGATCATTTTATAATCTATTTCTCCCTTATCAATCACTTTTGTGTCAGGGACGTTAATAATATATATACACATCACCAGCTATTTTATAATTTTTGCTACACACAGTATATAATAATACATCCATTCTACAACTTTATACATTCAAAGTCCTTCATCAAAACTTCTGCAATGAACACACTTAATATTACGTTTTTAATTTTAATTTTATTAGGGACCTGTGCTACAATTTTTGGTTGAATCCCTACCACGTGAATTGAGGTGTTTTTCCTTGTGATTGCTAATTTCCTCCACGCAAATGTGGGAACACTTTCTCTTAATTACCGTATTTATTATCTACCCTACTTTATTATTGTAAATTTACGGATAACATCGAAGAATATTAAGAAGTGAAGCATTTCTAATATCACAAGAACAAAAAATAAGACATTGAAATAATTTTTACACTGCACTCTCTTATATGTGTTGAGTAACATCCTCCTCTTAGTATTTGTGTTCCCCCCTTCCCTTCCTCTCTAAATCTTACGTTATTTCCAAATCTTTGACTATGGCACGCGAGGGGTGCAAGAAAGTAAAAATGATATTTGTGATGAAACTATTTTGTTAAATAATAATTGTCAAAATTAAATATGGATCTGTGTTAATGTTATTAATTTTAAAAGAGTGGTGGTCAAGGCATGTTCAATAGTCCCAATAGCAAAATAGATTCAAGACATTTATCTATTGTGACAAGTGTATTTCTTGTTCAAATTACCAATAGCCCAAAATGATTTAGTTAGCCCCGTATTATCAATACCAAATTATTGACTCTGTTTACAGATCAGATTACCAAAGGTAGGGCCAAAGTGTTTGATTGGTACACCAAAGTGAACCGAGCCCATGTGGGTTTTACGCCGATGTACTAATTAAGCTAATGTGTCAGAGAAAAGTAAGGTTGCTTTTAGATTACTTACACTCACATTTTCGTGGAGGGTAAGTGGAAAACATTTTAGGAATAATAACCTCATAGCACCAAACTGGGATCGAACACCAATCCCCGTCCTCGGCAGTCCAGTTTTTTGCAAGGGTAGTGCCTTAAATCATGAGGTCACCAAAGCGGGTCCTGTAATTATATAAATTAGGTATTCCACACACATGATTTGAAATTAATGGATGAATTTTAAACTACAGTATTAAAATTGTATTTTTCAAGCAGAAATGATAATAAATTCATGATACTTTTTTTTATCCAATTCACAAGAGTAAAACATTTATTTTTCTTTCGTCTGGTTGAGAGATAAAGTAGTTTTTTATTTTATTTTATTTTCTTCGATCTCTTTTTACAGAAACGGCTTCCATTGCAAAATACGTGGTATTCACACAACTGATTTAATAAATGAACGCAGACGAGTTGATATTTTTCCTGAGAACATCTGCCAGTCACCGTGCAACGCTTGGCATCACTGCCTTGAGTATTCTCGAGAGGTTCATTTTGTTCAACCTTACACCGCTAGGTCACAGGATACTGCACCACAACACTTTTTTGAATCAAAATAAAACTGTACCACTTTATTTTAGTGTGCCGTGCTAATGTGACATTAGCTCGCACAATGTCACTGTGACATTCTCTTTGTTGTCACACACATTCTTTTTCTTGTTTCTTTTTACTCCTGATTGTCTTCACTTATCTTTTCAGCCTCTCGTTTTCCCTCCGACGCTTCCCCCTTTTTGCAGGTGCCTGACCCCCCCCCCTCTTCGCGTCTCTTGTATTTCTCCCCTCCATTCATAGGCTTTCGCATGCGCCCTCCTCTTTTTATACAACCTCCTCTCTGCTGACCTTTTTTTTTTGGGCCCTTTTAAAGACTCTCGTTTTGGGGGTCCCCAAGGACGGATCAGCTGAACATCTATTGGGCACTACGCCGGGGAAAAGGGGAACTTTGATAGATCTCTCTAGTATATCAAATGTCTATGAAGGGGGCACAAAACTAATGCAGTCACGCTAGTTCTTTTGGACAAACCAAAATGTTCACTAGACTCTTCAAGGACTGGGAGCTCGGCTGTTACCCCCCTAGCCCCCCCACATTTAAACTATCACATATTTTTAACCTCTGTTCGAGTCGGGGGAATACTCCAATTTCCCCTAGCTCGGCGACTTCTTTTGCGTCGGGATTTGGGGGACCAACTCTTTTTCCCGTGGGGCTGGTTTCCCGCCCCCCTCTAGGCTAGCTCATCCCACCTGGGTCACCAGGGCTCGCTGTGGGGGGCCCTTTCACCGTCCA